>BDUI01002802.1:0-14767 GCA_002335545.1 Apodemus speciosus | reverse complement strand
TTGGAACCAGATGGACTCGTTACCCTCTCTGTGCCGCTCAGTGCGTCTGAGGCCTCTCTGCGGCACACTCTTTTCCCCATAGAACAACATATGTGGCCAAGTGGTGGTGCTTGGTGGGAGTGAACTGAAAGCAAGAGTAGTTATCAGCCTGGCTCAGGGGCTGTGTTCTCWGCCCTGTTTACCTGGTGATCAAGAAACCTATGGTGATAAATTTTGTTTTTCATACTACGCCCCATTCCAATTTTCCAGTAAACCCATCTCTYTCTTCTRCTGAAATCTTTTCTCCATTCTAGGCACAACCCAGCATTAAGTACAGTTTTTTCTTATAGTCACACATAATTTTATACTGAACCTGAAGGCTCTCTTTTTGTGCCAGGATTAGCCATTAGGAGAAGACAAGATATTAAGAGAAAGAATAGACCTGTTTCTGAAAGTCTTTTTTGCCTATGTATTCAGGCTGATATTTTGATCATTAGATCATTCCAGGCATAATCACTTCTCAGAACTAATTGTCGCAGCACTCAGTAAAAGTGGGACTTTCACATGGTGTGTTTGTAGCTAGCTGAGGCTGTGTGTTAGATCTGTGTCCCTTTCGTAGCATTTGTCTTGTCGGTCCTTCCCTCATGCCACTAGAAGGTTGGAGTATTTTCAGTATGCTTAAAAAAATCCCATGTTTGTCCACGTTACAAAACAAAGTAAATTAAGCCTAACTTAGTATTTGCGCACACTGTGGCATTTCCTTTTCCTTCAGTGACAGACTCTGTTAGGTCTCCTGAGGTCGCTGCCTCCCAGATCGAGCGCTCACTGTGTGCTCGCTCGCTCGCTCAGCTGCTGCCTTATGCTGTGCCTGTGGTGACAGGATTCTGATGGCAGAGGGGAGCGAGGTGAGCATTGCCATTCTAGAGAAAACAGTAGCTTGATTGGCAGCTTTCCAGCACTGTTTACAGAGTGAAGACCTCATCCTCTGGGAAAGTGGCCATCTACTCATGAGGAGTTAACTGTCTTTGATTTTGATGTCCAAAAACGTCAAAGGGTTTCTATATATGRAAGCTAAACCTGGAGAGGTTTTTAAGAAAGTTGATTTTTTTTTCAGGACCACAACTAAATTCTATAGTATAGATTCTGTGTAGTAAACCWGTCCCAGCATAAAGGTGACAGTAGACCAACCCTGTCTTGCCTGTTCTTGTGTTGCTTTTAGGTRCAGAGATGTTGTCAATGCTATGTTTCAGGTTGAGACTCCTTTGGTGTTGAAAGACCCTTTCACTGGGGTCACATATCAGATATCCTGCTTATCAGATATTTACACTATGATTCATGACAGTAGCAAAATTACAGTTATGAATAGCAACAAAAGTAATTTTATGGTTGAAAGTCACAACCTGAGGAACTGGATTAAAGGGTCGCAGCATTAGGAAGGTTGGGACCCACTGCTCTCGTGGCGAC
The DNA here is from genome assembly GCA_002335545.1 of Apodemus speciosus. Lineage (NCBI taxonomy): Eukaryota > Metazoa > Chordata > Mammalia > Rodentia > Muridae > Apodemus > Apodemus speciosus. The sequence goes on along the minus strand of BDUI01002802.1, from coordinate 13,324 downwards.
TCTGTCTGCTCTCTCCTTCCGTGTGTTGGTGCTTGTTCCTTTGCAGTGGCCTTTGCTGTCTGTCCATCAGCCTAAACATTGTCCAGATGGCCTTTTCACATCCTTTATAGATGTTAACCTGAAGCCTAGCTTTCCTCTAAATTACTGGTTCTCAGCCTTCCTAACGCTGAAGCCCTTTAATACAGTTCCTCTTGTTGTGGTGGCCCCCAGCCATAAAATTATTTTCATTGCTACTTCMTAACTGATTTTCTACTATTTCAATTGTAATGTTGATATCAGTGTTTTCTGTTGGTTTTAGGAGATCCCTGTGAAAGGGTCATTCCATACCCCAAAAGGGGTCATGACCCACAGGTTATTCATTTAGAATGAATAAAATACTGTTTGGGAGGAGGTTATACACACAACAAAAAGAATCTTATTTTCAACATAGTTGTCAAATTTCAAAGCATAATAAAAAACTAACGTATATGGCATATGTAGTAAATCTGCCATTGTTTTGCAAATCTCCAGAAAACTCTGTAAATGAAACTGTTGTTTGTTCCTAGTTTCCTAAGAAGCAGATTTACTTCTCCCTTGTAGAGGCTGGCTGCTCGCTCAGCACACCTGACAGCTTGTCCTCATGAGTGCTCATCGAGCATCACCGTGCGAAAGGTTAGCGCACTAAAGGAGCGCTCGGAGCCAGCCACAAGCATTTCCAGGAATAGTTCTGATTACTATTGCTCTACTCTACTGTCTGTCATGAGTGAACAAGTTAGTAAGGTCAAATCATGGAAGATGTGAAGATGTGGCTAATGTTTTTGCATATTTAAAATGTTTCCTTTGTAGTGTTTTAAAATGTGCTTACACTTTAAATTTTTACCGATATATAAGATTGAACAATTTATATATTGGGGATTTGGATAACAGTTTGTCAATATAATYGATAGATTCTTTGTTATGAGAGTTTGCATCAGTACTTTCTGAAACTATCCTCTGCTGGAGAGGTTTCCTTCTGTGCCTGCATTACAGCCTGGTACAACACACAGGAAATTCTAGTGTTATAAAGGTTTGCATTGTTTGTTGGGGGAACTAAGCAATGTTTTGTTTTCTTTGTATTAAGGAATATTAATTATCTAACTTTAATTTTCTTATTTAAACATATTGCAAYATGATCAGTTTATAGATTTGCCTTACTGACTTCGTTTTTTATAGAAGTCTGTAAAACCCAGAACCAGTAGTATTGTTTGTCTTTTGGTAGTTCTGTATTCATTGATGGCTTTTATTTGTTATTTTGATATTTATTTTTAAAGTATATCTACAGAAAGTTGAATAAATAATTAGTCTTTTAAAAGAATTATCAAGGAACCAGGTTTCCTCAGAGGTTATAATCAAATGAAATAGTTCTTGGAAAGGTATTTGACATCTTTATAGTTCACTAGTTTTTTGACATGATGTAATGTTGATTTTATTTTTCTAAGAGGACTTCAGGATGTATATAGATATATAAACTTGTTAAGTCTTTGTAATATTTTCTGGATAGGCTTACACATTCCATAAATAGAAGTATTGATAAATTTGTTATATCTGAATATAATTTTTTGTTTTTAATAGGATACAACATCTATTGAAAAAATGTCAAACTGTTGTGAAGAAATGTAAGTATTAAGTTATAGTGATCTTATTTAAAAATAGAAACAACTGACTACCTATGTTAATAGAAGGAAACTAATATATTATGCTATTTTCTTGGTGTCCTGTCTGAGGCCCAAGCTAGACAGGCGTATCCCAGTCTTACAGTAGGGGTCTTTTAGGCAGGAGAGCTTTTAAACAAAATAAGTACTGATCACTCTTGTTCCCTGTCTCGCAGAAGTAAGCTAAATTGTTTGTCCTGAGAGTACATCAAAAGAGATTTGCTGCTGTGTGGTTGACATGCATTCTGCTATGCTGAGCTTCTCCTCCGCTTCCAGAGTTGCCCTAGGTTGATTGACGATGCAGATACAATATCTGCTATCCAGAGCTGAAGCTCAGCTGCATGCCACATGGAAAGAAAAGCTGTGTTTGTGATGCTGAGACACAATGCATCAGAGTCCAGTAATGGATCCCCAGCCAACCTGTATTGTTTTAGCTGACTGAAGTGCACCGTGGGAGTGCTGTCTTTCACTAATAATGCTGTCTTCTGTAGATCGCGGCCCCGAAAGCCATGGCAGCAGACCTTCTCAGAAGTTTTTGGCACTCGTTGGAAGATCCTGTGGTTCATTCCTTTCAGGCAGAGGCAACCACTGCGAGTTCCCTACCACTTTGCCAATCACGTCTAAACAGATGGATGGTGGGCACAGATGGGTCCTCCATGCTGGAAATGCGTTACAGGTTTTATGAGAATAGAACTATGACAGTCTTCAAGTCAATTAAAATCCACCCACCAATCTTAGGCATCATAATGTGCCCCAGGCTTCGTTTTAATAGTGATCTTGATCCTGTTGTGGGGCTAATACAAGATCTATATTTAAGTTTTAAAAGCATGTTTACTTTTGAATTAGCCTTCCAAGAGGATTTCTTTAAATGCATCTGTTACTAAATTCAAAAGGCAGTGATTGGGATGAAACAATTGTATATAAATTTTCTTCAGTACTCACAATATTTTAAATTTTAATTTATAGGAAATTTGAGATGTTTTATGTTTACCTTTAAGCAGTTCTAACCGAATTTGAATTTACTTCAAGTTTACAAAACTGGATAYACTTTGTTATGTGCAAATTATCTGTTTTGAATCTAAGTTAAAATGTTATCACTACTTGCTTTTATGTGTGCTGCAGGGATTTGACAGCACAGTGAACAGCCAGRGGCAGCGTCTGCCTCTGAGCAGCTCTCTGATGCTCTTTCCCCTCCTCAAAGCCACAGACGACACCAGAGTGCAGTGCACCAACTCACCTTAGAGTGAGGGAGAGACCGTGTCCCTTCTTCTGCCATCACTGATTGCTCCCAGGAGAAATGTGTCATCAGTCAGGCATGGATTCCTGCTTTACCCTAAGATTCTAATGACTGAAGAGGGTAGGAAGTTTGCAATAATTCCAGTTACTTCTTCAAGTGCAGTTATATTAGAAAACAGATGTTTTAAAATGCTAAACAGGATGGTGTGTAATATACAGTGTAAAGAGGAAAACTGTGCTTTTAAAGTATGTATACTTTTATTTATCTGCCAGTAGATCTCACTGTACACATCGAAGATTGATGTATTATAGAATAGATACTGGTCAACTCATATCAAAGTTTAAAAGTAGGTCACTAAATTTATATGCCAGTAATCACCCAAGTTGAAATTGAATTTCCGTTGGCCAATTATAATTTACATCACTCTAGAGACCTTTTATTAATGTCAGGAAATTATTATAAAATAGAATTATCTATGGTAGTGATGGTCCCTTAACAAACATGAGCCTTTTGTGTACAAAGACATTTTGTATGGTTTAATTTTTTTCATTTAGAATACTGCAAATCCATGTTTGTGTGCTTAGTGATCTTTTCCCTGAAGAGAATATTGAACAAATCTACCATTCTTGAAACATATGTATACTTTTCTTATAAGTAGTTGTTAAGTAAGGAATCATAGCTGGGAAATACTGTGGCTAGTTCTTTCAGATACTGTAAATGTCTTATAAAATATTCTGAATAGAATAATCTCTTTGCAGAAACAATACCGTATTTTCATGTTCTAATTATGTTTATTATTTAAAAACTTAGAAGTGGCAGATGAAAATATTTATTGGTGCTAAGACATATAGTAAGTTTAATATAAGAAACCTTTATTAAGGTTAGGAAACATAAAATTAGTATGTTTTAGTGTAGGCAGAGGGGTTGGATTTTGTGTAAGCTGATTGACTAAATTGGCCAATGACAGTTAGTAAAGGAAGTGGTGTATATACAATGTCGGGAGCTAGAAGTCGAATGCCTTCAGCTGTATATATTCAGTTCACTAGACCTGAGCATCCATAGCAGAGCCAAATGAAGCCCAGGACGGAGCTCTGCAGACTGCTTTCGCTTCTGGAGCAGTGGCASCTCTGACAGGTAATGGGGATGATCACCTCCCCGTGCTGGAGATGGTGGGCTCAGTCTGCTTAYATTTACCACTTCTGGGCACATGATCTTCCCTTTCCCTTCGCTCTCCCCGTTCCTGACCCTCTCTGCAGTTTCTTAACTAGTCATTGTACTTAATGCACTAGTTTGATCTACAGAAATGCTGTTATTGATGTATTTACATAAGAATCTATATTGCAGTATATTTATATATACTTATATAGTATTGTCAAATGTATATGTCTCACCCCACGAAGGGGTTTGTAATCACTATTTAGATTCCTAGAGAAAAGCCCGGTGGCCGGTTCCTAGGGATTAAGCTCCTGTGTTCTTTCTGCGCCCTCTTTTGGCTAATTGATGTAATTATCCTGGCTCTTGAGGCTTTTACTATCCAGTTAATGGGTTGTATCCCCAATCTGTGAACATGCCAGAGGCATACACTTATAGGAACATACGTATAAAGGTGTAAAGTTTTATAAAAATTGAAAATGAATGTGTCATTGTGATGTTCCTCTTAGGTAATCTGCTTGGCTTCATGTATGTATATTCCTGTACACTTTTTACTGTCAGTCACAAATTTGGTTAGGATAAGCTATTTCATGTATTTTACTTTAAACCTTACTTTGGCAACTTATTTGGGTTAGCATTATATAAACTTACTTAAAATACTATTTTATTACAAAACAAAACATTTATTACAGTTGCTGTGTTATTCAGTATGCTTTACTGAGTATTAAAAAAAAGTACATTTAATTTTTTCAATTCAAGTCTGGGATGGTCCCCTTCCACACACAGACAGGCTCGATTGCCTTAAAACAGTTAGTAATTGGTTCATAATACATTTTCTTTGCTTTTTAAACAACCTCAGTGAGCSTTAACCCTGTAGATTCAAGAGCCCTTTCATTTGTCCCTCCGAGTAACCATGGGGATAACTACACATGCAGAGTCTTAGGAAGCAATGGAGCAAGGAGATTGCCCCTTCATCTCTACATTGCACTGAAGTTTTTATAAACTTCCTGTTTAATTTTAGCTAAATGTGTATCAAATGATATTTTTACATTAGCAAAGTTACCTCTTGGGATTCTGCAGTTAAAATGTTAAGAGCAGGATGCAGATACTTGGAAATATTAGAGTTGGGCTTGTACGGTGGTTCCGTACATAAGGGTATTTGCTGTGGACGGACCCACTTAGGTGAAGAAGGAAAAAAAAACCTTATTCCATAGAATTGTTCACTGACCTCCACAAACATGCCTTGGCACTCATGCCCCTCCCCTATAATCCATTCATTCATTCATTCATTCATTCATTGTCTCACACACACCACACACAAAGTTTTTTGATATCTAATTGAATAAGCTTGATGTAGGTAACAAAGGACTGAGTTCAGAATCTTCTAAACATTAAGCAGTCTACTAAGGAGTCTTTGTTACCAGACTTCCATTTTAAATTACTAAGCTAGCTGATGTTACATGAAAATAAAAATCTATTTTATTTTATAATTTACATTTAAAGTGTTTTAGTTAACATAAAAGCCATTTAAAATTGTAGCTAACATAGTAACCTGTTTTTAAAAAGACAATTTACTTTTAATAGTGTTAAAGTAGGGGCTGGTGTGTACCTCAAAAATAGAGTGTGCAAGATGCCCAGGATTTAATCTAAGAACCAGGAAAAGACAGGAAGAGGATATAGCAATCTATAGCTTAGCAATAGCTATGCACTAGATGCAGAAGAACTGAGTTGAACATCTCGGAACATTTCATGACTGTAGAAGTGGTTCCATGAAGGGTGGTGGCTCATTCTAGCTATTCTTAATGAGACTTTGGGTTATTTCCATACAAGTAGCTAACTAGTTTGCTTGAAAGATATATTAATTCTAATCAGTAATCACAAAGACTCAAATTAAGAACACCCTTCCAGATGAGAGATACAAATGAATTTAGTTATTTAGTTCTTGGGTAGTTTGAATGTATTTCTAAAAAAGAAAAATCACAGTTTGTCTTGTAGTGGCTTAATATGGCACTAATAYTCATTAGCATTATGCTAATTTCTGTCTGGAGTGTCTGTTCTCTGGGTAGTTCTCTTGTATGACATGTATCAGTAAACAGCCTAGCTACAATTCACTAAACTATAGTACTTCTTGACATGATCTCTACTATATATACATATACATATATTGGGAATTTATTGCAAACATTATGTAATTTACTAATAGTTAAAACATTAGAATTTCATCCACCTCTACTAATGCTTTGAAAAATCAAAAATATTGGCAAATGTAGTTAGTAAGTCCTGTAAACTTAGTGTGTTCTACCTGCTAGCATTATTGACCATGTAATTAATGAGTGAGAATACAATTCAGTGCTCAACATCTGTTATTGCCTCCTGTTGTAGGTACCATGCTCGTAGCTTGCTTACAAATACAAATTTTAGTATAATTTATGTTAAGCTGTTCTTAGATTCTACAATATTTTATAGTAGAAAATGGGAAAGTATTAGAACCTCTTTACATGAAATATTTTATACCAGTATTGTCACTGACTATATGAACCAATATTTAGAATTTCTGCTACCTTTGTGATGGTGATGACTTAGCATCAAGAAGTGACTTTTATCACTTCTTCCGTTATCTTTATGCATTTTTAAACAAAGTTTATTTTTAAAAATCTATTATGGTAAAACCAACAATATTTTATCAGTTCTTTAGATGTGGCAATATTACCTGCTAGTGATAATTTGAAGCAAATCATTATTATTATTATTATTATTATTATTATTATTATTATTATTATTATTATTATTTGGAGACAGGGTTTTACTGGCTTTGTACTCAGAGTCCTTCTACCTTTGCCTCCCACGTTCTGGGATTCTAGGCATATGCTAAAATTCTTAAGTCATTGCTAATACTGATTTTTCATTATCATATCTTTTACTATATGACAGCTTCTCCCCTGTGTCTACCCTAGAGTTCAGGTACCAATGAGTAATGCATATCCAACAACTCAATTAACAAAGCCGGGGACATTAGTAAGATGGAGCGGGGGCTAAGTGGGCATGAGTGGCCAGCATCTCAAAAGGGCTGACTGGAGACCGGGCTGGAGCCAGCACTGTCCTGCCACCTCCTCATCCCACTGACACGTGTCACTGTAGGGCCCTGTGACACGTGTGTAGATACCTGGGAAGCATTTGGTTCGAGCTGTTTGATCTCCACTTAGTGTTCTTTCTCCTTATCTGGCCAGATGCTCTTGAGAGATTGTTTTTAATTTCAGATAATTGTGTAGGATAAGTTAACTTAAAGCATTTTTTGCATGCACATGTTAAAAATAACATGGGGTGTAGCTGTAATACAAAGGAGAAATGATAGCTTGCCCAGAGTTTGAACAGAACTGGGACCTGTCTGGGGAGTCTTATGGCAAAGAAAGAATACTGAGTCACTAGGGAAAATCAACAACTCAGGAAGGAAGGAAGGAAGGAAGGAAGGGAGGGAGGGAGGGAGGGAGGGACCTATTGGTGTTGGTGAGGTCATCGTTTCTGAAGCCCTTTCCGATTCATTCCCTCCTGTACAGATAGTGCTTCCCACAGTCGCTCAACTGTGTAATTAACGAATTGCACGAATAAAACGTAGTTTTCATCTCAATAGCTTTATACGGAAAGCTGCAGCCTGAGCCGCTGGAGCCCAGCACGCCGCCTCTGCTCTGCTTTCCTGGTTCACCCAGCACAGGGTCTGGCTGTCTGTGGGCTGTCAGTTAGAGGGGAGACAGTCTGCATGCTGATAGCTGTGTCCAAGCCCGTGTGCATGGATGCTATTTTAACCTACTCGTGCCTGAAATTAGTGTTTTACAACCTGAACAATTAAGACATCCTGGTGCTATTCACTTTAGCATTGAGTTACATTTTTAATTCTTGAACCAAAGAGTTAGTTTTCTTTTGGGTTGGCTGAGAGCTTCTCACATCTGTGTCTGCATACGTGAGCAGTCTATTGACAGCTTACTTTCAGCAGAGTCAATTGAAAATGAATCTTATTTAGACTTATTTGTTTCTGTTATGCAGTTAGTGTGGGCTTTAGTTTTGTATTTTCCTGCAGTGACTACTTTATAAGGTATTTTAATAGGCTGAAGCTACAAAAGATTATTGAATCACTTCTCAAAAGCCCCCTCCTTGGTCTTACTTCAGCAGTGAAGAAAAATTATTTCTATAAGCAAAGTATTCTATTGAACACTTTTAATGACTGCTCAACCAAATGCTAAAATAAAGGGCAAATAATGGGTCCATTTTTAATTACAAGTCAAGAATTTAGTATCTCTGTGGGGGGGGGGAGGAGAGGTAATAAACCTTAATGGCTTTAAATAATGATACAAGTATTTGCCTAACTTGAAAATGAAAATGAAATTAAAATTAAAGGACACTTTTAAAAATATAAAAATCACAAACACATGCATACATAAACGCTTTCCCAGTGGGTTGTCCAGAGTACATTGATCTAAGTAAACACCCTGACATTGAACTTCACATCAGAAGCTGTTTGGGTGCTGCCGCTCGCCATACATGAAAACTAGAATCAGATTGTTTTACAAACTAATTTTCAGTGATTTATTTTATGTAACTGGCAGACTCTGGACAGTCCTGTCCAGGCGTGACACTGCCGCTTAGGAATGGCTTCTCTCTTCTTCCCAGAAGCTCTACAAACATGTATCAGTGCTTCCTCAAAACGGGAGCTGCCACGGCCGATCACTGAGCCACGTGAGCAGCATGCAGGCGTCGGGGATGGGGACAGCCACCGAAAGTGCTTGTGTCGCCTCCATCCGCGTCAGCCTCTGTCTGCTTGGATGCTGATGCAATATATGGTTTTGCAGTCAATTCTGAATGGAAAAAAGAATCAGGTCTAAAACTTGAAAGATGACAGCTCATGTGCACGAAGAGTTCATAGATGAGMGAAGAAGATAGAAGGCGGGGAGGGGCCGCACTGTGGCTCTTGTGAGTGCGTCTTCATTGGGTTGTTTCTTAATAATCCCACTGCTTGTCCAAGTCAAAGGTGGTGGGGGTGTCGTCATTTTTCTTAAGTAGGAAAAGATAGGAGAGAATTTGCCACTGCTTGCTGTCTCCTGATGTGATTATTAAAAAGCAAAGAAAAAAAGCAACATAGAATAAAAGCAACTAAAGATACAGAAGGAAGACATTCATCCCAGTCAGAGGTATCTGGATGAGTGCTTTGTGAGCCCAAGGACAGAGGAAAACACAGGGTGCGTGGGGTTAGCCTGGCAAGTGTAATCACCACACAACACCCGTGTCATTCTGACGCTCCACATATTTGCTATCAGATCCAATCCTCACATATCCCTAATTGAAAAACACTGCTTGAGTTTTAATAATGGTGTGTACTGTGGGTGCCTAGGAAGATCTGGTCCTAAAACTTGCTGGGTGTGCTTTTATTCAGCTACACTGTGTGTAAGTCTGAGGCTGTTTGCCTGCCTCATCTGCTGTTTTGTTTTGTCTCTTACCCTGGGAAAACCTTCACTAACATTTCCAGTGGTGGTGGTAATAAGGAAGAGAGTGGGTAAGAGAATTGTGAGTCCTGAGGAGAGGGAGGGAGATGACAGGGGTGGGAACTGTGAGGTATACTTAATTGTTTAGATGAGACGTCTACACTGGTTCTTCTAATGAAAATGGACTATGTATCTACCTTAAGAACAATATTGCTTTTAATTTATTTTATTGATTTTGTTTTATTCATATAATATTCTATTTTCTTTGCAAATTGCTTTTAATTTAAATTGTGGAATTTTTACTTCTCTTGAACTGTACTATGTACTGTATTTTTAGAAATCTTATTTTTAAATAAATATTTTTGAAAAACATAGCAATGTTTTTATCTTCTTACCTCCTTAATTATTAAAATCCACTGATATTCTGCGTTTTAGAATTTTGTAAGACTGCCCCCACCCCAAACTTTGTGCCATTGGGATATTTAAAAATTAGTGGCCTTGGGCTCTTCTACTACAATCACAGAAAAACAAGGTATAAATATTGGACTTAAACTTGACAGTATTCTAGGTAGGCATATTATTTTGGAGATCATCGATTGCTGTATCTGGCTGTCTAATGTACTTGTATCATGCTTGATGCTGTGCTCTCACATAGTGAAGGGTGAAGAGGGGTCAGTCTCGGCACTGCTTTAAAGCTTGAGTTKGGAATTACTGGAAGCCTTCGCTCTTAGGGCATTACCTTACAGACTTTAGGGGCGTCTAGGGACAAGTCTCCAAGCCTCCTGTAGCTGCTTGCTGTGAATGAGCTGAATGCAAACATGTCAGGTCCACACAGGTAACCTGTCAGCTCACCCTGGGGATAAGAGTGAATAACTTATCCTTTGAAATCCTTACATTTATTTTTAACAGAAAAGCAGTTTTGACAAATATTTTGTATTAATATGGCTTGTAGCTAAGACTATCAATTTTGCTGTGTTTGGTGAACAGAAGCACGCGTTGCCCCTACACATCTTACYGGGTTCTGTTTACACTTCTTTTCTAACTCTAAGCACTTCAGGTTTCCTTAACATTCATAAAAATTATTGCAGATATTAACATTTGTACATTATCTTTATTGGTATTTACTGTACGCTAACTTAAAAGAGAGGGGCTAGGGAGAAGGCTCTGCACTTCAGAGTGCTTGCTGCTCTTGCAAAGGACATGAATTTGGTTCCCCACTGCGCAACTAACAACTGGGTAATTCCATCTCCTGAGGTTCTGAGACGTCTTCTGCCCTCTGCAGGTACCTGCACATACATATACATACACAAGACAGACAGACATACAGAAAATGAAATCTTTTAAAAAGCCAATAAAAATGTAAGAGGGAAATTGGATGTGTATATATTTAAAAATAAGCTCACTTTGTAGTAACACATTATTTCATGAAACAGCTGCCTTCAGAGAATAAAGTTGGTTTCACGTCGTTTTATGATTTAATCAGATATATTGGAATTTTATTGAAGTCTCTGAAGAAATTTGGTCTTATGCAGAGAATGTAGTTGGAAAAGGAAGGGGTATTGTATTAGCTTCTTCAAGTAACTGAATATTTTTTCATATGACACAAAACCACAAGTGTGTTCCAGTTGTGGCTGTCATCAAGAATAYAGATGACAACTAATGTCGGCATGAATGTGAGGGGAAAGAATCCTGTCTGTGGGAATATAAGCTTAGTGTAGCCACTTTGGAAATCAGTCTGAAAGTTTCAAGGAAGGAAGGGAAAGAAAGAAAGAAAGAAAGAAAGAAAGAAAGAAAGAAAGAAAGAAAGAAAGAAAGAAAGAAAGAAAGAAAGAAAGAAAGAAGGNGAAAGAAAGAAAGAAAGAAAGAAAGAAAGAAAGAAAGAAAGAAAGAAAGAAAGAAAGAAAGAAAGAAAGAAAGAAGGAAAGAAGGAAAGAAAGAAGGAAGGAAGGAAAGAAAGAGAAGAGAGAACTGCCGTGTGACCCAGATACAAAATGTATACACAAAGAACTAGCACTCCAGAGATGCCTTCATACGATTGATATGTATCCACTGATACTACTTACTCCATATACATAGGCAAAGCAAACAGCCTACTTGTCTACCAACTTATGAATAACAAAATGTATATACGCAAAAGGAAGTTTGTAGCTAAATGGATGAAACCAGGAAAAGCATATACTGGTTGTGGTTGTGTTCCAGAAGGACAAACAGAAATTCTCGTGTGAATTAGTTCTAAACTTGAGTACATGTAGAAGCCAAGAAACTAGGAAATGGAGAGTGGTGGGGCAGGSGTCTGAAGATGAGGGGACTGTTCAGATACAGTACAGTGGTGAATGGGAACATGGAGGGTAGAAAGGTTTAAGCAGGGARGTGGGAGGGCTAGAGAGATGAGGCAGTGAGGCTTAACCGAAACAAACAGTATATAGAAAAACCATGTGGAAACGTAATGTTTTAGAATTCAAATAAATAAAAGAGAAGTTGAACTCGAGTTGCCTCACATGACTAGATAAAACTACTTCTAGAAGCAGTGGGTTCCTAAACAAATAACCAGACGACACCACAGAAGTTGGTCAGGAAAGCCCCAGAGGCTCCCAAAACAAGGAAGCTCTTGTTGATCCTCTTGATTGCTCACTAGAACTAGAGGCTAAGATCCTATTGCTGAAGACACCGTGCACCTCAGTTACAGGCAGCAGAGAAAGCAAGCTGGAACCAAGCTGGAAGCTTCCTTCTTGCTGGCTAATTTTCATAGTGCCAGGCCAGGTATAGGCTGCTGGAAAGGGGTGTGGGGGGCTGTAGAAGGTCTTACCAGCTGTGAACCATTAAGGCAGTATACTGAGTTTACCTGTGTAATACTGGCACAACTATTGTGGGTGTAACCAGCTGCCCTCTGTTTTTAAGGCTCACTCCACAAAAGGGAAACCCATGTCCGGTACTGTAAACCAGTTAATAATCATAGCTGTGGAACTCATTAAGTCTGAGAAAGAAACTTACCATTATCTAACTAAGTTGGCATAGCATCGACTACGTTTACACCCATAGACAAAGCTACTCTTGGCCATAATCAGAGAGACCTCTTTTCAGCRAACAGCAATGAGTACAGGGGCTCAAGGCTGCCTAAGATCCCGAGCATGACARTTTCAGGCTAAGATCACCCTATCTAAGGTCTCTACAGAAGAGAGGGAAGGAAGAATGTAAGCCAAAGTTAGTGTGGAATGCCATCCTGTACATTCATAAAACCACTGTAATCATGAATTCAAAACTGGTTACCTGCCCTGCACTACAGAAGACTGCTTTGTTGACAATCCACCATGGAAGGGAGAGGAGCCCGCGGGGCTCTATTCTTCGATGCTGAACTATTGGCTATTGATAGATTCTGGGAGAGGGGAGAGTCATTGTCTTCAAATGTGTACCCCAAGCTGAGCATTCCTATCTGTGACGGTTTGTATATGCTTGGGCCAGGGAGTGGCACTATTAGGAGGTGTGGCCCTTTTGGACTGGGTGTATCACTGTGGACATGGGCTTTAATACCCTAGTCCTAGCAGCCTTTAGATGAAGATGTAGAACTCTCAGCTCTGCCTACACCATGCCTGCCTAGATGCTGCCATACTCCCACCTTGATAATGGACTGAACCTCTGAACCTGTAGGCCAGCCCTAATTAAATGCTGTCCTTTATAAGACTTGCCTTAGTCATGATGTCAGTTCACAGCAGTAAAACCTTAACTAAGACACCATCTTAAATAGATGACTCCAGGCAACCTACAAATTGGGAAAAGATCTTCACCAACCCCACATC
>BDUI01002801.1:77508-90892 GCA_002335545.1 Apodemus speciosus | reverse complement strand
GATCATGGGTTCTAGATCAGCCTGGGCTACATGATAGCACAGTCTAAGAAACAAACAAACTTACTGACTTTTGACGTAAGTTGTGTGGCACAACTCTCTCCATACTTCCGAAAGCTATTTGCTGCAGTGAAGCTCTCCACAGAGTCCTCCCAGCTCCCACCGTACGGAAACGCACTGACCAAGAATTATCTGACACTGTGCATGCACCCACAGAGGATGCTACTGGTCTCTTGCTGGTACAAATCAGACCAGTCACTGGCCACTACGCTGTCCGCCACTACAGTGCCCTTCCACAGACACCCTTCTCAAATGGCCCACAGGATCTTTCCTCTATGATTTTACTTTATAAAATACTCCCAGCTCCGTGATCACTCTCAGCTTCCTTATATGTTCACAYAGCTGACACTGCACTCTGGAGATCAAACTTCTCTTTCCATGCACAAAAATAAAAAGGAAGATATGTAAACTTCCTGATCTCACCTTTTCTATAGCTTTGTAGGTTTTGAGGTCTTCCTCAAAGCTCTTTATCGTGTCTGTGTCTGCTAACATTACGTAATTAGAGATCGGCGCTCGCGCCCGTCCTTTAGACTGAACATATGATCGATACTCTGTGGGCAAATCAAAACGAACCACCAAATTGCACTTGGGAATATCCACAMCCTCTTCTACAACACTTGTTGCAATGAGCAGGTTGGTCTCATGAGCTCGAAATTTCCTAAGTACCTGAAAAAAAATTCACCAAGAAAAGCAATTCTAAAAAATTTCCCAAAGAAAACATTACAAAATCATTAACAATGGTCATTTATGACCTATTTCCTAGGCGCACTACATCCCTAAGATCAGCCCAGGGGAGATAAGAGTGTTACAGAACCAGCGAGGGAGGGCAGACACAGGGCCATAGTCTTGATTTAATGACGGGAGGGAGTTTTCACTGAATGCCTTTAGACTGGCTTCTCTTTGCTGACCACAAAGGTATCTACGCAAGTGACACAGTAAGCCCCTCCTGGGGACCTGCACTCCTGTGGCCTGGCACAGTGGCGACCACTGTCCCTGACAATGAATGTGCTATGCAAGCCTCGGCCAAGAAGCCAAAGCCCCATCAGCAAACTCTCTAGTGCGCCCAAATTAAACCAAGAGCAGGGCTCTGCTTCCTGTCTCAGCGCCCTCGAAACTTTAGATGGAAAGCAAACACAAACTGATTAAAACAAAGAACAAGAGTTTTCACACAAAATTTAAAATCACACTACCTCCTGTGATGGTTAATCCTGATTGGCCAACTGATGAGATTTAGATCAGATCACCTAGGGACAAACCTTGGAACCTTTTGTAAAAGAGTTTCTCAACAAGTTTGAGTGAGGTAGGAAGCGCTGCCGTAAATGCAGGCACTATTCCTTCAAGTGCAGATCGAAACCAAAAGGAGTCTGTGAGCTAAGCACAGGGATTCAACTCTGCGTTCTGATACAAATGCAACATGGCTGGCTGCCTCACACTGCTGTCATCAGATCCTCCCCGCCACAACAGACTCTGAAACCAAGAAGCAAAACAAACCATCGCTTCCTTAAGTTGCTTCTGTGGGGGATTTTGTCATCGTTACAAGAAGTAACTAATCTAGTCCCACATGGCTAAGTTAAATAGCACATGCCGTTCTTCAGATGGAGATGTCAGGCTGGCTCTTCAATTTCCCAGTCCAGGAATCCTCTCAAACTGCTAAAACCAAGGCTTGTAACAGAAATCACTCTGCTAATTTTAAGTTAGGTAATAAAGGACCCTGTCTGCCAGCCAGAACACTTACATGTCAGTCTCCTTATAATGCTGTTTCCTATATAAGATTTTTAAGAGCATGAACATTTTAAGCTACATTTACAAAGAACAGTGGTTTTATGTATATCACAAAGRCAGGCCTTTAAAAGCATAAAAGGTGCCCTGAAGACTCTAGCTTGTTGCTCGGCAGGCCTGTGGAGGCCACAGTAGTTACTGCCTCCAGGTTCACTCTCCTATGAGGTGTAGCTATCACATAGTAATTCCACAAAGGAAAATGAGCTGTTTAATAATAAGACTAGTTCACCAGAAGCTACTCTAGTTTTGAGTGTATCAGCAACCCTTAGTCACCTCATGAGACCAGCAAATATCTCTATAAACAAGTAATCTATTATTAAATAATCAAGGAGAGAGGAAAAAGGAGGAAAGGGAGGAAAAGGGAGGAGGAAATGAAGTTAATTGCTGGGGCCTGCGAAGACCGTTTCTAGCAGAGACTCCCAGTGCGTGCTGTCACTATTACCTCCTCCTGCTTTCTGAACTCCGCCTCCATCTGTTTGCTGCGAGGCTGGGTCTTCCCAATGCCATGTCCAGTTATAAAGTTGCTGCTGATGTAAGCCAGCTCTGGATCTTGTTTGCCAGCTTCCTTTATCAGTCTAAGGATGTAAGACACACAAGGAGTTAAACACTTCCAAGGAAAAACATTTTAACTTTTGGGTTCTCTTATTTTTTCATTTTTCTACTGTGTGTGTGCGTGTGTATGTGTAAGAGACAGACAGACAGACAGACAGACAGACAGACAGACAGACAGACAGACAGACAGACAGACAGACAGACCTGCTTGTCTGTGCATCACATGTGTAGCCTGCCCAGAGGGCCAGGAGAGAGTACTAGAACTCCTGGAACTAGAGTCACAGACATCTGTTAGCCACCCAATATAGGAACCAAACACTGGTCCTCTAGAAAAGTAATATGTACTGAGCCACCGAGCCATCTCTCTAGATGGTTCACAATAGCCTCCAGTCTCCTGTCAGACAGGAATGCACGTCCAGCGTTCACACTTGTACTTGTGTTAAGCCAACATTCCTAACCAAACAGTTGCTCTAGTCTCACTTTTGTTGCTTTGATAAAAGACTCTGAGCAAACACAGTGTTGGGGAGGAATGGGGCTATTTCAGGTCCCAGCCCCCCATGCAGGGACTAGGGCTGGGACTCACTCAGGCAGGAACTTGACGGCAGTTCAGCTTGCTGTTCCACCCAGCTCTGACCACAAAATTTATTTCACAACCAAAGGAGTACAGCAGGGATCACAGAGGACAGTGCTTGTTGAGCTCACACGCTAGCTTACAGTCCAGTTCCCCCTGCCTCCTAAGGAGGGTACTGCCCACACTGCACTGGGCCTTCCTACTCTCAATTATAGGACAATCCCTCCCATCCCCAGACCAATTTGATCTGGACAATTCCCAACTGAGGTTCTCCTCTCAGATGACTCTAGGCTGTGTCTAGCTGACAGTTATAGCTTAGCCAGAACAAGTCTTTTCTTCCTACCAATCTTTATGAAAGACCAGTACCGTGTTTGACCACACAGACCTATGGGGTGAGCACATGCTATGAAAAATGTAAGGCTGGCTCCCACTGACAAGTCAAGGGTCACTTTCCTCCTAACGTTCAATTTAGTGATAACTTAACAGAATGATGTCCCGGGATGGGATGGAGCTAGTCAGAGACCCACTAGATAGTTCACACACTTCCAGCATGCCTGGCTTCAACAGCTGCCACACACAAACCTCTCTCGGAAGGTACTCACTCACACAGCAGTGAGCATCTCTCGTGCTCCTCCACAGGGATGACAGGGGCCCACTGCTGTTTACACGTTACCTAATCCCATGATCACTAAAAGCAGGATTCTTGGGAAAGAAAGGCCTGTTACTTCTATCCAAATCCTCTTTGGCCCCCAGGCCATGAGTTAAAGAGTTCATCCTGTAGTCCTGGGCAAAAATATGTCCACAGCAATGCTGAAGGCATCCCACTGTACTGTCAGGAGAGAATCCCAAGCTACGGCCCCTTTCCCACCTGCTCCTTGGCATTAACCTATAGTATCAGAAACCCATAGGGGCCTTTGACTAGAACATGGAAAAAAAGCTACAGGACAGATCGTGTTACACAGAATGAAGGTTAACAGTCAGTGCTGCTATTACAGCTATTTGAAATACCCACATTCAAAGACTCAGCACAGGATAAACGGTTCCACACCTGACCTAAGTGACTCCACATGGTCCCTCTGAAATCATGCTACATAGTATAAATTCCTAATGGAAAATTACATTTTTAAGTAAAACCATTCTTTTTTTAATAGACACATGAAACAGACTAATATCAAAGACCTGGCAAACTGAATGAGCACGTGGAGTCCCCTGTGCTCCCAGAACCTGTCCTGGCCAGGTTATCCAGCTTGTTCTAAGGTTCAACGACTCAAACRCTCAGAATCAGAAGCTTCCTGATCTTCCATTCCAAGGTCTGCTTCATTGCTGTGATGAATACACTATGTCAGTGACAAAGAACAGAGTCAAGTGAAAACAAACAGCTTGCCCCGAAGCTGAAACAAATTACCTTAGAAATACCTTGTACTGTTAGTTTGCATTTACATAAATAAGTGTCAATTTGAATGTAATGGGAGGTTTAAAATGCAATTCAAGTTACTCCTAATTAAGATATACTTTGCCCAAATTATCAAGCTGGTAGGTTTCAATTAGCTAAGAAATGGAAATACTAACAAGAATTTATTTCTCCTTAATGATGCTGACATCAAATTGCAGAGCTGAAGAGACAACATGCACATTAATAAAAATTATATTGTAAGCAATAGTTAAATGTTACATATGTGCATTGTTAACATAAAAGGAAAATTATTTCTCTACTAATGTATAGAATGTCTAACTACATCCCAAACCTAAGCCATAGGCTTCAAGGAAAATAAAATAAGTATCCCAGTGTCTTCAGAAACTGACAAGTGATTGGCAAAACCTGCTTAAAGATCTCTTGGCACAACTGGACAGGCGAGCAGCCTTGCCCCCGTGAGCGCTGCGAGAGGYTGGCGGCTCTGCGCTGAGCGCCGCTGTTCTCTCTGGGTCTGCGTCATGAGAGTCAAGAGCCAGGTTTTCCAGACACTTCCCCAATTCCTAAAAACCCTACATTTTTGTAAAATTCCATAACAACAACAACTAGTACTAGTACTACTACTACTAAGAAAATGAAACTTAAAAGGCATTAAAATTCAACTGTATTATATTCAGGAAGCACAAACATCTCATCAGGTGGCCTCTCGGACTGCCCACACAGGGACTTTCAATCTCCCAGAGCAGAGGGAAGGTCACAGCAAACCCCACATGCTGCTTCCCAGGTACCCTGGAATGGGGCATGACCAAACATAGAGAAGATACACAGAACTAGATTACTAAAACTGTTTCATCAACACACACGCTACATTCTACAGACACGACAGAACGTGTCTATACACAAACATCTGAAACATCTACCATGTACTTGAAATACATTACATTCTCCTAGTAGTGTCCCTTAGTCTTTATGCTATCTTGTCAATGTAAAGCAAACATTACCCTTTCATGAGTCTGCCCACCCCCAGTTCTGAGGCCCTGCTAGTTAAAGGACAATGCACTGCTAACACGACATTTCTGTGTACACTGGCATGTGCTCACAATAAGAGTAAGGCAGGTGTTATTAGTAGTTTATGGATACAGATGGTAGGCTTTAAAATTAGGTAAGTTTACAAAATATGTGCCTATAAACCCAGTATAAAAARGACAGAAGGTCCTTTGCAAAAATGGCTGATTATGGCTGTGGCAACAGAAAGTACAAGAGCCTTGTAGTTATGTGTAAAAAACAATACACTAAAAGTTACCTATAAAGGTGAGTGCAGTGGTGAAGTATCTGTCAACCATATAAAGCAGAGCTCACACAGAGGAATGCTGGGTAAACGGAGCAAACAAGCTACCCATACACACCGCCTACTGGCCCAGATTAGAAGAGCAAGGCAGCTGGTAAACAACACACTACAGAGTTGTAATGCAAAGTTCAGACATGGTCCACACTGACACATACAAGGTCCAGTAACTAGGGGTAGCAAACAGAGTAAGAGTCAAGGACAATTGCACACAACAGGCACATAAACACCGCCTCCCCAAGTAGACGTTGATCATTCCCTCCTCCTGTAGACTGTCTAATGTGGCAATATGCTTCCAAAGCATTTATTAAGAAACAGGAAACACTTCAAGGTAGGGAAGGTTGGCAGACACTAAGCAGAAGTTGAACATCACCAATGATGGTTTTGTTACACCAGGCCCTAATATGATGTGACCAGAAAGGACTGCCAACTCTACAGAGGTCTTTGGCATTCCCTACCCCTATTTTAACCCTGAGAACACCATCACCAAGATCAACTGGCAAACTTGGGATAAAGCCAGGACAGCATGTCCAGTACGGCACTAATGTTGGTTCCCTGATTGAGAGACAGACCTTAATCATGAGGAAACTGGGGAGAGAATGCAGGACTCTACTTATCCAACTGCTCTGTAAATCTAAAACTATTAATAAAAGTATTAGGGAGGGAGAAGTTGGAGACAGCCAGGATGCAAACTCAGGTCTGTCCAATGCCTGTGCCACCTCACAATCCGAGTAAACCAGAGCGAGAACACTGTGCTTAGGACAGGGTGGCCCTCCTATCTGACACTGTGCAAGCATCTTTGTCCCACATGAAGTGCAGTGAGCACAGCTTTGAGGGGACACAGGAGGAACCTGCACATGAGACAAGGCGTGCTTGCAGCACACAGCCGCCGTGTGGCTGGCAGCTCAGGAGCTGGAGCTGGAGAGCAGCCTGTGTGAAGAGTTCCACTCCCTCGACAAGGAGGCCTTTCCTGCTAAATAGATGGTGGAAAGACTCCAGACTGCACCAAGTTTTTCTTAGCTTATTTAAAGCTTATTAGAACAGAACTTCTACTGTACATTTAATTAGATGCCATAACGTTAACCTCAGACTGTTCTTCATCCTAGAATACCAACTCCAGCCACGTTTCATGAAAGCTGATCACAATGAACTTGATCCTTAGGTCAACAAAAAGTGATTGATTTTAGATCAACTTTTTCTGACTAATCATTCTACAATGGAAACCACCAACACATCTCTGCACAGCACACATACAGACCCAGCATGAGTTCTTTAAAGGAGAAGAAAGAAGATAAACCACCTGTTTCTCCCCAAGCCATGACACCCAGGAAAAGCAGCTATCCATGGCAAAAACTCTTCTCCACAAGCGATGGCTCCCAGGGCAAAACCCCTGTTCTCCCCAAGCCACGGCACCCAGGGCAGTCAGCTATCCACAGCCAGACATCGGACTGTACCAGTGCTCAACTTTATGACCCCTGAAAAGCCTTTCCCCAGTCTAAGAAACAGCACCACACCTTCCCCTCCCCCCACCTCCAGCCACATGCGTCCTGGTCCCTGGCCTGATTCCTGCTGTAAGCACTAGATCTGCTGCAAGAACATCTAGGAGCGTTATGATTGTAGAAAGAAATGGAAGCTGAGAGCTAGGGTATTAGGATTCTAGAATTGTCTCTGCCACTGACTAGCAATTTAACTTGGAGCAAATCACTTTTCCTCCTGCGGCATTTCTTATAGAACTGAGTGGTTGGATTAGATGCTCAGTGAGGTCCCTTCCAACCTTAATGTCCTGTTTAATTCAGTACCTCAAGTTATTTCACTCCATATCCATCAGGAGGCCCAGGCTCAATGACCAGAAAATCACCAGACTGAAAACTGCCAGATGACGGCTCTCCAGTCCAATTTCCCGTTACTCAAAAAAAATTTAAAACTCTTAAACATTCAAGAAGTAGTTAAGGAAAAAAAAAAAGGCAATTACCTCAGGAAACAAAGCTTAATTTCTCCGCAGAGAGGACTACTTTCAGAAAAGGCTCTTGGGGATGGAGCTTTGGCCAATTAATGGATCTCCCAGAAAAGTACGGCCTTAAGTACAAAAAAATAAGGACCCTCTTTAAAATGATAAAGCATCTACCAAAAACAACAACAAAAAAAACCCCACCATATATTAGAGCACCTGTCACACAGTTTATATATAAAGCACAGCTCCATGTCCAGAAAAACCCAATACTTACTAAGGAATACAAACGGACTATCTTTGCTAATAGCCTCAGGATGTTGTAACATTGTCTTCCAACCCAGAATATTTTAATATGTAGTCTAATAAACCAACCTAAACTGCAAATACACCTCTAAATTTCCCCCATTTGGCCTTAAAAACTGAACAATGGTCCTCCTGCCTATGTTCTCAACCATAGAAGTCAATACAGAAGCCACACGGGATTTTTCCCAGCAAGCAACCAGTTCTGTGGAAGCAGACATGCTGCTGCTGGTATCCTGTAATTTATCAACCTGGAGATATGATCAGATCTCAAAGCCTGAATGGTTCAGTTGCTAAGAAATGCTGCTTTTCAGATGTCAGTCATGAGCCCCAAGCAGAGTCCTCCTGAGAGCAGCCAAAGGGCCCAGAACACTGCCTACTGGTTTATTATACAGATTAATAGAAAGGATACCGATGAATGGATGCTTAAGACGAGACATGTGAAAAGCAGCGCATGACTTCCACCCTTTCCAGGTCCACCCCATCCAGGGAGCTTCAGCAATCTGGAAGTTCTTGTCATGATCTGGGCTTAATGAAAAGTGCTCTTTGATGGTATAACTGGCTAAACCAGTAGCCACTGGTCACCAACTCAGCCTTCAGTCCTTTCTTCCCTCCCAAGCACTGGGCTACCTATCTTTCCAGACCAATGTTAAGCCAAGCAATTCTTCAAGCATCTAAATGACAATTTTTATTCTGAAGGTTTTAAGGACTTAGGACCTGCGTGCCTCAAAACCAAAATAGTTCACACTATCATATTTAAGCAGAAAACTTTAAAACTTAAAAAAATCACCCTCAGTACTCAGATAAAATGTCTGAGAACAGGSAAGGAGCATGTGAAGAAACAGCTGTATGGGAGATGCTTAACACAAGAGCCCAAGCCAACTAAAGGGGGACTGATGACTGACTCCAGCAACTGCATGCGAAACAAGGAATGCTTTACTTGCATTGTTTTTTGTTATGTTCTCCCTTTAGGATTAATTAGAATGGATTAGCATCCTTTAAGACGAAAACCTCAGTTGTGTCAAAATTAGCCTTTAGAGAAAGTGACTATTTATAGGTATCCCCTGCTACTTCAGGACGGCATGACCCCCAGACACTGGATGAGACCTTGTAAGACAGACAGACAGCTGTATGAGGGCTCCTCACTCCCCCGACAGCACTGTTCCCCTACAGGGGACAGACACTGACCCTGACAGCACTACTCCCTACAGGAGACAGACGCTGACTCCCGAGAGTTACCTGTTTAGTACAACTGCTGTGTATCTTCTTTCCACAAAAATAATTCCACATAAAATATTGGTAAATGGAGAAGGAAAATTTGTCTCTGGCTTTTCTTTTTCTTCAATTTCTTCATCATCATCGTCATCCTCAGAATCACTCCAGGACACGTAATTATCCTGATTCCTGTTGTTGTACCACTCCACACTTTCAAACTGCTGCCGCTCATAGGGCTTGTACTTGCGCAGGATCTCGAGCAGTTTCAGGACTTTGGGAGTCACATACTTCAGGTCGAGGGAGGCAGGGGAGAAGTACTCTTCGCACAGTGCATGGATTTTCCTTAGCAAAGTGTCTGTAAACAGTAAGAACTTCCTGTGTAGCTCCTCTTGCTCGTGTTTGATGTACTTCTGAAGTTCTCTTACCATCATCCCAGCTACTTTATCTGCACACCAAGGCCCCAGAACAACCAACACTGCACGGCAGTCTGAGAGTATCTAAAAGAAAAGTGAAGGAACACAGAAGCTGATGATCATCCCAGCCTGTCAAACAGCTGGCAGGAGCTTCAGTGGTCCTCAAGTGCTTTACCCCAGCAAGAGTGTGGGGGTTCCACCCCAACATTAGAGGACAGCTTAGCAGTCTTCCCAACCTCTGTTTCACAGATCTATGAAGCATCCCCTTTTCTCCTAGCAAAAATAATAAATAGCCGCTAAAATATGTACTGTACAAGATTTAAAAGCTGCACTTTTGATGCAGGGCTCCTCAGCACTACAACAGCACCGTCTGGTTGGTCCGGCCAAGGTCGTGGAGAGTCCCAGCGTGCAGCAGCCCCAGCCTCTTCCTCTTTAGCAAAGACCAAAGCACCTCCCCTCCAATGGTACTCCTGCTAAATATTCCCACATCACTCATACATACATGTTTCTATTAATGAGTGTTAAGAAGAAATGGTAAGGCATACAGGTGAATTCTGGCCAGGCCAGCACCAGTGCTTCCCTGTACAAAGGCTGGACAATTTACACCACTGTGCTGGCTCTTACAACTGACATGAAGAAAAATGTGGGGCAATTACCATTTTTTTATGCCACAAAGACAGTGGGTTGAATATGGACTTAGCAAGATTTGTAAGGTTAAAAAACCCAAACAAGGTAAGACATGGTGACACATCTTTAATCCTGGCACTCAGGAGACAGAGGCAGGCGGACCTCTGTGAGTTAGAGGCCAGACTAGTCTACAGTTGTAGTTTCAGGACAATCACAGATACACAATGAGACTCTCTCAAAAACAAAAACAAAAAAAACCTAGACACTGCTGTTAAAAAATTAAATACCACAAGAGAAATTGCGGGCCCCGTTTAAGAGGGTATTGATATTGACCCTAGCTGCAAGGTCCTAGAGTGGTTTCTGGTTGTCCGGCTTCAGTGCCGTTCTGAAGGGCCCTGTCACTGGAGGGCCCTGTCAGACTCCGACCTTTCTGTGRACCCTCCTCACTGACTCAGCAGGCCAGGAATGGGTCCCCTAATTTTCCCTTCCAATAAGCTGGGGTGGCAGAGTGCTGTGGCCACTGTTACATGTGTGGAACCAACTTAAAATCGTTGTCCTCGAGGCTCTGGTCCTGTTACAAACACCAGGAACAGTGAAGAACCCAGAGCAAACAGTTCATCAGGAACTAACTCATCTGATCAAAGCTAAACAAATCCAATGGGGCTCACTTCCCAAGCAGGCATGATCGGAACCCTCAGTCCTGCACTGAGGACTATAGCATACAAATACAAGTGCCTGTCATAGAAACCCAACCTTGACTCTGACGTGATCACATGCTCAATGAACTAGCAAAAAATTTGAACTACAATGTGTAGAAAATCGCCTCAATGGAAAGACCCCGCATTCCAAGGCTCACAATGAAGACAAGCGCTTTATTACTTACAAGGCTGCACATACTCACTTGCTTGGAAATCAAAGTAGAATCTCTTTCCTTTGAATATACAGATACATTACAGTCATTGATAAAATCAAGTGCTTCTTCTAACTCCATCAGCAATCTTTCATAAAGCCCACTTCTGTCAGTAAATGGTCCACAATCTACCACAATCTCACAAGGCTGAGAAGTGTATCTTTAAAAATCAGAAACAAGTTGTCAGTATCATCATGAAAATCCAAAGCTGCTTCTAAAAGACAAGGAAAAGAGGACACTAAAAAATATTTCAAAATATTAGCAGTGTAGTAGAATTTTAGATTTTTATTATCTTATACTTTTTCATATTTCTGAATTTCCCCACAGCAAATATGCAATCATTCTTATTTTTAATAATTTATTTTTACCCTATGTGCTTAGTGATTGCCTGCATGTATGTCTGTGTAAGGTGTCCAGAGCTCCTGGAACTGGAGTTAGGACAGTTGTGAGCCCCCATGTGGGTGCTGGGAGTTGAACCTGGAACCTCTAGAAGGCGGATAGTGCTCTTAACAGCCATCTCTCCAGCCTCCCCCTCTTTGTTTTTAATAACTTATTATTTACAAGAGGTGTTTTTTCTAAAAGAAAAAACAAAGAATGCAAGTTGGATGTTTACTACATCTCAGGTATGCTGGGAACCCCAATCCAACTTAAAGTACCAGGGATTGCAAAAGAGACGCATGTGGATAACATCAGGGAACTCCATCAGAACAAGGCCGTCCGTCCACCACCACCACCCTGCCCCCTTCCTTCAATGAAGGCTCTTTCAGCTACAGTCTTTGCCTCCCCAAATGCCCTTTGTGTCATCTTTTAACAATTCATCACTGTCTCTACTTAGGTTAGGCCTCTCTCTACGGAGCAAGGCGGACCACAGCATGCCGCCTAGTGACACTTGGTTTCCTTGAGTTAGCTGCAAGCGATCACTGCATAAGGCTGCAGTTAAAGAACTTGGTAAAAATATTTCATTGGAGTCCCCAAAGTGGGTTTTATTTTGTAGGTAGACTGGTATCTTTTGTCCACTTAGGCAGAATGGAAAACAAAAAATATTCAAAATACTCAGGAATTATTTTTTGGAAACAGAACTGATCAGTAGGTCACCGGGGAATGACGTACACTAAATGGACAGCTTAACATACTAACTGAAAATTTCTACTTTTAGTTATTTTTAATTAGGTATAGATGTGTGTGTGTGTGTGTGTGTGTGTGTGTGTGTGTGTGTGTGGCCAAGGCGATGGCCTGATGTGAATACTGGGAAGCCACCTCAGGTCCTTTGGAAGAGCAGCAAGTATTCTTCTTAACTGCAGATCCGTCTCTCCAACCCCTAACGTGAACTCTTCTAACTTCTGCAACTCTCCAGTTTTAAAGTTTTGATTGACGTATTTGTTGTGGGGTCTGTGCAACGGGGCAGGGGTGCGCGCCCACAGTGCACAAGCAGGAGAGCACGCTGAACTCAGCTTCCTCTTTCCACCTTTGTGTGGTGACATGTCACCCACCCTGAAGGAGGGACTCCAGGTCAGGCTGTATATGCAGAGCCACTCTGCTGGCCCTGTTAACTATGAATCTATTTTTTTATGTCACTCCTTGGGTCCATTGTGCCTTTCACAAATCGCAACAACCAGAACAGTACACACTACCCCCAAAAGCATACCAATGATTTTAGTGAGTAAAATACAATAAAAACACTTAATACATACTTTCCATTTCCATTTTTCTTAACCCAAATGTCTTTGTTTCTTTTCTTGTTTGTTGGGAACAGGTGAGCTTGGCTCAACGTCCCCAGCTGAGCTGTTTGCACAAGTTTCTTGAGAGCAAAACATCCCGTGATCTCATGGCTTAGCTTGAYTTCCTGCCTTCCCGCCYGGGACTTCCCAGGTGCCTGACCTATGGCTATAATTGTTTTCTCCTGTTCCCTTCCCTGGCCTCTAGTATATATATTGCTGGTCTCTCAGTAAAGCTTGGGCATTCTCCTTACAGAATGACCTGTGTCTGTGTTTTTTGTCAATCCCCAGGCCTACGCCCGATACTTGGTACTGTGGCAGCGCGGGCGCTGTCAGGTGGAGGTTCCACCGAGATTGGGAAAGAGAGGAGCTCCTGACGGGATTGTTCCAAGAAAAGCCAGCTGGCGAAAGGAGAGGAACGTATTGGGGAATATTTGGCACAAGAAACAAAGTGAAAGTAGGAACTGCATCAAGCAAGGTAAGTACAGGATGGCGCCATGGGAACAAGTTCCACCGGACAGTTGGTGGATCAACGGGT
>BDUI01002801.1:62880-76954 GCA_002335545.1 Apodemus speciosus | reverse complement strand
AATTGTTCTAGCAGATTGACAAACTGCTGATAGTATGAAGATGCTGCTGGGGTTGAAGTCCTGGAATTGTGCCTATCCCTCTAAATGATGGAGACTTCTGTTACCTTGTATCACTGTCAGAAAGACTTTGGCATTATTGCCATCCCTGATTAAAAGAGGTCTGGGTCTATGGCACTGGGGTTTTTGGCTTGTGGAGCTGCCACATTGGGATTGTTCCTGCTGAACCGTATGTGCAAACAACAAAACCAGTCCAGAGCAGTAACTCAAGTGCTTATGTCTATGGCACAGGATAATACATCTGCTCAAATTTAGCTCAGCCTGTATCCAGAATAATCTATGACGGGCAACTCCTTTGCGGTCCACACCAACCTAAGACAGGGGCTCTGGGACTGGCAGAGATTCCCAGAGACGGGTAATGGGAGTTGGATGGAAGGTGTCCTAAGACAGACGCTATTCATTCTTAAAAAATAAAGGGGGAGCTGTTGGGAACAGGTGAGCTTGGCTCAACGTCCCCAGCTGAGCTGTTTGCACAAGTTTCTTGAGAGCAAAACATCCCGTGATCTCGTGGCTTAGCTTGATTCCTGCCTTCCCGCCCGGGACTTCCCAGGTGCCTGACCTATGGCTATAATTGTTTTCTCCTGTTCCCTTCCCTGGCCTCTAGTATATATATTGCTGGTCTCTCAGTAAAGCTTGGGCATTCTCCTTACAGAATGACCTGTGTCTGTGTTTTTTGTCAATCCCCCAGGCCTACGCCCGATACTTGATACTGTGGCAGCGTGGGCGCTGTCACTTGTGAGACAAAATACCTTCACAGAATTTGAGCTCACAGGCCAAAGGACATCCATTATGTTGGGATTCCATCAAGGCATCAGAAGCTTAAAGCAGCTATGTACTTTACCACAGTAAAAGGAAAAAGAAAGACGGCAAACTGCAGCTTACACACTCTTAGAGCTGTCTGGAGAACCAGGGAACTAAAAGATTACATAGTGTTATTACTAGAAAGTTCTATGATGGTCTACTTCTCCCCAAAGCCTCCCTTAATACAAGGCAGGCAAATAAACTCAATCCAGATAAATGGGATGTGATATGACTTTAAAAGCACACATTGTGTATGTATAGACATCACGACTGTGTTGGCCAAGGGACATAAGGAACAGCCTATCCCAAGGTGGGACGGTTCACTGGTGGTGGACTATTCGGATGGGAACTGAGCATTATCTCTACGTAGTCATGCTTCCAAACTCACATTCCTCCCAATGGTGACCCGTTTCCCTACTAATCAGAATAAGGCTTCCTGCCTTAGTGTCAGTTGAGCTGCTGTTAAAAAACACCCTGGCAAAAGGAACTTAAGTGGGGCAGGGTTCTTCCAATTCACAGTTGAGCGATACTGTTCATAATAAACAGGAAGTGGAAGCAACAATTCACATCACATCTGTTAGGAGTCTAAGCTCCACCCCACAGTTACCTGGCAAACCAGGTATGCTGCTCCCACAGGTAGGCCTGGCCCACTCTAAGTGGCCTGCTGGCCCCCTCCCCTCTCTTGCCTCTCTTACTGTTTCCTGCTTGCTTCTCTCTTACCCTCTCGGGCTCTTCTCCCTTCCCCTCTCTCTCCACATGGTCATGGCCGGCCTCTACTTCCCTACTCTCCCCTTCTCTCTGCCTTTCTCTGCCTCTACTGCCCTCTTAACCCCTCTCCCCATGCCCTGAATAAACTCTATGCTATATTATGTGTGTGTGGCTGGTCCCTCAGAGGAAGGGATGCCTTGACATGGGCCCGATGAGGAACCCTCCCCCTATACTGCTTTATCTTTTTATAATCACAACAGCATCCACAGTCAAGAAACAGCGATGGATTCCTGACTTAAACTCACTTTCCCCTTTTTTTTCGGTCTAAGACTCCAGACCCAGGGAATGGCACCACCTGCTTTAGGCTGAGTCTTCCCACCTTAATTAGCTTGATTAGATAATCTGCCAGGGGCTTGTCTCTCTCCCAGATAATTCTAGGTTCTGCCAAATGGCAATTTTTACTAACTACCATAGCTCCTTTCTATAAAGGTAAACATACCCGTCAGGCTATGTGCACGTGTCTGTTTCCACGTCGATTAAATTACAGAAGCTCAAAATGTTAACTCCTCAAACAAGACAACCCRCAAATCACAAACGGCACTTTTCTCAGAAACCTGACCAATTTTCAAAACAAGAGGGTGTTTCTCAAATATAGTATACTACTGAACTCTCTTAAGAATCCTTCAATGCGCCGGGCGGTGGTGGCGCACGCCTGTAATCCCAGCACTTGAGAGGCAGGCCTGGTCTACCGAGTGAGTTCCAGGACAGCCAGGGCTATACAGAGAAACCCTGTCTTGAAAAACCACAAAAAAAAAAAAAAATCCAATGCATCCTGAGAGATGTCTAGGACAGAAAAAAAACACAAGTGGATGGTGTGTCCTTCCCACTGAAGGTACATATTCTGATGAAGTCCCCAGTCTAGCAACACCAGGGAACAGAAAGAGCTGTCTTAGACTATTGCTGTGATGAAACATGACCAAAAGCAGCTTGGGGGAAAAGGGTTTATTTTGCTTACACTTCTGTATCACAGTTCATTGTCGAARGAAGTCAGAACCTGGATGGAGGCAGAGCTGACGCAGAGGTCACGGACAAACGCTGCCCAYTGGTTTACTCGTGGCTTGCTCAGTCTGCTTTAACAGAACCCAGGACTACCAGCCCAGGGTTGGCCCCACCCACAGTGGGCTGGGCCCTCCCTCACTGATCACTAAGGAAATGCCCCACAGGTGTGTCTGCTTATAGGCCAGTCCTTTTTGGAAGCACTTTCTCTATTGAGGGTCCCTTTCCTCAGATGACTGACAGCTGTGTCAAGTTGACATAAAACTAGTCAGGACAGTGACCCCAAGCATTGCCCTCACTGAAGTGGCAGTACCCCATTTGAGGCTCTCTACGGAATCAAGGGAAGCTGCTTTTGTACTTGCTGGTAACTGTACTTAAGGCAGACTTCTCTGGTCTTGCTCATTCCTCTCAGCATTCTTCTGTTCACTGAAACAGATGCCAAATGCAAGATGCTAAAAGGATACCACAGACTCACTACTGGTCATAGCTGGAGCTAGTCTTTGCTACTTTGTGGGCTGTTTTTTCCCCACCCCTCATTTCTCCCACCCCCACGTTTCACCCCCTAATACTAGACAGGAGAGAAACAAGGATAGAGGAAGAGATCCCTGAATCGAATTTCTTTCCTTAGTTTCTTCTTTGACCACGACTACTAACTAAACAATGTCCCTTAAAGTCCAGCAACCCCACCCCGACTCGCCTCTTGGGGCCCTCACATTTATGTACCCTCTGAAAAGTTCCTGGAATTCCAAAGTCACACAATCACAGAAATTATCTGCAGCTGGCAAAACWAGGCTTCTGTTAGAGCACAAGGCAAATCATGGTGAGCTGCTGTGGACAGTCTGAAGCAGCACTACATCCCTACACCTGGGATTCAAAGGAAAACACAGTCCTAGGTTTCTGTGCTTTTTGATGAAAGCAAAATTCCAGCCTTCTCAGAAATGCCAGTGCACATGAGCAGCTTCCTTAAGTTGGGTCACTCTCAGGAGCCTACCTGTCCAGGACCACCAGGTCAGTCGCCGTCTCCGCATCACTCTTGAGAATCTGCTCCAGTTTCTGAATCTTTTCTTCCAATTCCTCTGGATCACATTTCCCATTTAAAATGGAAGCAGTTAGTCCCAAAATTCGAGGGCATGATGGACAACTTTCACAGAGCTAACATAATGAAAGATACATGCAGTAAGAACTCTGTCATGCGGTGCCACAGCAAGGACACTGCCACAGCCAAACAAGGAAACCACTAAAACCCATTTCTCCGGAACAGTAGCACAATACTATAAACTACTGTACTACTCACTTAAAGATCTATTTCTCATAAGGGCACATTTGGATACGCTAAAAAATATGTCAATTGATATTACAATGTTAGAAACTTAATAAATTATATAGATTAAATGGACATTAAGATTCATTCCCTTGTATAGTAGAATCAAATTCCCAATACTGGTATATCTATCACCATTGCTCTTCGAATCTCTCTTTTTTTTTTAATTAAATTTTGTCGTGGTTGCTGTTTTAAATACTGAATGTAAGAGCTGGCTCTGCAACCAGGAGCACTGGCCACCCTCCTGAAGGGCCCATGTTTGATTCCCAGTGTTCAGACACTGGTTCACGTCACAACCATCTGTAATTCCAGTTCCAGAAGGACTTCACAGCCTCTTCTGGCCTCTGGCACAGACATACATGGGACAAATTCCTATACGTATAAAAATTAGAAAATTTAAAACTGTATGTACTCAATAATTTAATAATTTGACCATGAATTACTGAAGTTGATAAAGTCTAAAACCTACCTTCATAATTTCACGATAGGGGTGGTCTAGAATCGCAAGGTGACACTCATCAAACACCAAAAGGTTAATGTCTGACAGTGATAAGTAACCATTTTTCAAAACATTCAAGGCGACATAGCAGGTCATAATAAGAACCTAAAACAGAACTGACATCAGTACACAAACGCCATTAACCTGCCTGGCTGTGGCTATACCCCTAGGAGAGACACACAAGTCAGCGCACAAGTCGGTGCATGGAAGCAAGGCTTAGGACATTCATGGATCAAGATTAAAGCCAAAAAATTCACATACRTACATCAAACATACAAAATAGAAATGTGGAAAGTTCTGGGAAAGACTGAGACAAAGTCCTTAGAAAGGCAGAGCGTGTCCTTATAATAAGTTACTAAACTGATGAGGTGTCCCCAGCCTTACCATGGCAGATGAGACCTGTCAATCTTGTCAAATCACAAAAGAATTCACATGTTTTTAATTTTTTCCCCACTGAGCTGACAGGGTTTTCTGAAAGAAAACTCTGTACAGTCTTTGCTGTGGACAGGCTCTATTTATGTGCTCTCATTCCAATATGTAGGTCACTGAAGGCCAGTTACTATGCAGCCCTCAACAGCTCTGGATCTCCTAGTGCCACACACAGAAGCCCTTAGCACATGCTAGCTACACGGACACATGAGGGCAGAGGGAGCCTCCTTCAAAGACCAGANTACATCAAACATACAAAATAGAAATGTGGAAAGTTCTGGGAAAGACTGAGACAAAGTCCTTAGAAAGGCAGAGCGTGTCCTTATAATAAGTTACTAAACTGATGAGGTGTCCCCAGCCTTACCATGGCAGATGAGACCTGTCAATCTTGTCAAATCACAAAAGAATTCACATGTTTTTAATTTTTTCCCCACTGAGCTGACAGGGTTTTCTGAAAGAAAACTCTGTACAGTCTTTGCTGTGGACAGGCTCTATTTATGTGCTCTCATTCCAATATGTAGGTCACTGAAGGCCAGTTACTATGCAGCCCTCAACAGCTCTGGATCTCCTAGTGCCACACACAGAAGCCCTTAGCACATGCTAGCTACACGGACACATGAGGGCAGAGGGAGCCTCCTTCAAAGACCAGARGCTTCAACCMGTCAACTTCTCCAACTTTTAACATGTAACTCAGAAGTACATTTTCTTCAAGTTCAAAATAAGTCACAGGGATTTATATTTTCTAGCAGGTAAATAATGGCAGCTCTCCTTTTCTACCCACTGAATAATGCACTTTAGTAATTTACCTGATCTCAGGTGAACCTTCAGAAACAGAAAGGAGATGGGAAGGCAAGGGTCTTAAGCTCCCTCAGCTAGCACAGACCAATGCTTGTAAGCAAATCAAGGACTTGTAGTATCCGCACAGGGAAAATGTCCCTGCAGGTCTCACCTGGTGCTTAGTAAACTCTTGGCTCCACCTCTCCTTTGTCCAAGATGCATTTACTTCTAGGTTTGAGTACTCCCCAACCTTGAGATCTGAGTGAGTTCTGACAGCTGACACTTGTTGAGCAACCTGGTTTGCTGATCACAAAGATAGATAAGACAGTCTGTGAATATGAATATTGTGCCAAATCGACTTCTGAGCAGTTAAAAAAATTATGAGTTGTTGTTATACCTAGCCACCAACTTTTTAAATAGGTAATTTAAAAATCATAGTTCCAAGATTACCTTTCAAAGGTCACCAATGAGCCTTCCCTATCCTTTTCCATCACTTCCAGGACAACCTCATACCCTTCACAGCTGACTTCCAATCTAGGATCTAAGCCCTTGGCAAGCTGGACGGGCAGCAAGTCTACACCTATCCCTYCTGCTCTCCTCAAGGAAAGCAAGTCAATCCAGCAACAAGTACTATTCAAATCCCAGTGTGCTCAGACTTTCCTATGCACAGAAGGGGGCTCAGCTAGGCTCCCGGGCTCTGCTCTCACTGCAGTCCCAAACATCAACCCAATAGCCGAGAAGAAGCATGGAACGTTCTAAAACCGCCTCAGCAAAAATCACCCACCTCTAGTCAGCCTTCAGCCTGCTTTGTGAAGCTAAAACACTAAGGATGAATTAATTTTAACAACTCAGCCATCTCCCCAGAGAAGTCCTCATCTAAGAGAAACACACTGTCTCAACAATTGAGGGGAATTCTACAGAGAAATAAAATGGTATTTTGGCTAGCAGGACTTCAGTAAGCAAACTCCTTGTCAAACTCGTTTTACTTTCAACAATTTAATACCCACAGAGATAATCTGTTTAAATATGAAGGCTCATCCAATTTCCTCCTCACAAGTGGGAGATGATGTTTGATTACCAGAGCTGACGAGGAACACGGTCCTTTTGGCGTGCGGGTTGAGGTCGCCCCTGATCTGATGGGCCAGCTCCTTGGTGAGCAGGACGGCGATGAACGTCTTCCCTGAGCCGGTGTTCAAGCACACTATGGTGTTATGGTCCAGAGCTGCTTCTAGCAGCTCAACCTGAAACATGGGAAAGATCACACACTTCTTAACGAGGCACCACACTTAAGAAGTGGCTTGCTTTAAAGAGAGAAATTTCCCCATTTTCTAAACTCTTCTGCAGACATCTTTGCAAAAAGAAAACCACTATCTTCACATTTACTCAAGAGGGAGTAAAACGGCTGCCACACACAGCTGTGCTGCTGTAAACATACATTAAAACAGCACCAGCAATGTCATTTAAGAATTATTTCKGCACGGGTTACTCCCCTAGAATGACACGTATGACTGAACCCCACACGAGGTATGCTTCTCCCCACTCAGGCCTGAACATCCAACCAATCTCCATCCCAACCCAGCTTATGAGGACTGGTACACCCAAATGGAACAGTGTGGATTTCAAGTAGGGTGGGACTAAGAAACAGAATCAATACAACAAATCAATTACCCAGCAGATGTTAGAACAGAGAAGAATAATTAAGAATAAAAGTGTTTTGAACAAGAAAATTAATCAAAAGAGGCAGGCTTGAAAGGGTAAATGAGTTTTATAAGTTGTGTCAACTCTATACTAACATTTCCATGTTCATGAAAAACGCTCCAGCATTAGTGGTCTCATTAGTACCTGGTATTTTCTTGGCGTATAAATGTTATCATGAATTGCTTCTTGTTGCCATGGCAGTCCAAAGAAAGGACCCATTGGTGAGGAAGCAGGGGTCATGAGCTGCAGGCCTGCCATGCTGAGGGGCTGCAAAGCAGGGCTTTTCATTCATCCAGTGTTTCTTTCATTGCATTTTGTTCTAGCACAGCTTACTACAAAAGGGAAAAAGAATACCATTACACAACCATGCAGGGTTAAAACAAAAGGAAGTACAGGAACAAGAGAGACATCACACTACCACTCCCTCAAGCCTTTTCAGATTCTTCCTATGATTGGTTTGGTTCCTCTTGAGATCTAAGAGGATGGTTTTAAAAGTCAAGCAGTCTGTACCCAACCTGGCAATCCTACAGCTAGAAGCTTATTTAAAGAATGAACCAGACAACTGCACAAATACATAAACACATTAATTTGTATTGTTACATGAAAATACGCGCGCGCACGCGCACACACACACACACACACACACACACAGACACTCACACACATATACATATTCTTTTTAAGTTCTCTAATGTTATGCTGACAAAATGAGCCAACGTATGGGCAGGCACTAAAGATGTACACCTGAGCTGGTTACATTACTTTATTAAAAGGCTGAGAACAGGAATGTTTTGCCTAACTGACAACCTATAACTGCATGTTAAAACTATCCTGACATGTAAATTTACAATGATGCCTACCCCAATAAACTAAACCCATGACATTCCTTAAATGGAAAACTGTCCGTGTCATCTAAGCGCCCTCCCATTTTCAGATATTCTTTCCAGAAGTAAACTTCACTATGGGACTACTTACAGGACACCCCAAGTCGTGCTCACAGAAGGAGCCGGTGAGGGTCAGGGATACTTACCTGAACTCTCAGCTGCTCCTCCTTCAACCTCCGCCCTCTGTAAGAGTCCTGCTCTAATTACAGACCTCATGGCCCCAGGAGCTCTTGAGTGGAAGGATAACAGAGCAGGGATTCCACCTATACAGCTATAGGAAACTGCCACCCATTCAGGGGTAAGAAGTTCCAATGGGATGGCTGCCATCCAATGGGATGGCTGCTTTGTGGTCACCCACTCTCCTGTGAGTGGCCTCTCACTGATGCTCTCTAAGTGAGCCCCACAAACTCACTGGTGGCCCCAACCTGGACTTTAGTGGACTTGTCATTTGGTTTGTCATTGGAGCACCGGAATGAAGGGACAGCAATCTCAAAACATTTGACACAGACTGCAAGATCATAATAACTGGCCAGCCACCAAAACCACAGGATCTGTCCATCTCTACCAGCAAGCAACACACACACACACACACACACACACACACACACACACACGACACCTCCTATGCCCAATGCCGGGAGTACAGCTAATCACCACAGTGCCTAGCTTTTACACAGATGCTTGGGATCAAGAAACCAGGACCTCAAGGTCCCACTGCAAGCAGCACATGGCTGCTCATGCCCAGCCCAACCTTTCTAAACGTTCAACCAGAAAAGCAGGCTAGCATGTCAAGACTCTCTGCGAAAGCCTATGAGCAGCTTCCCTCAGTGAGCACAATTCACCAACCTGCCCTTAGAATTGTCACCCTCACTCTGTTCTGTGACATTCACCGCTATTACTCTATGACACTGGAAAAGAATTCCATCTATAGTTTCCTGAAAATCAAACACTTTACTTTCCAGTCTTTTTCATACTGAGGTACAGCACTGCACCCGTTTCAGAAATCAAGATGGCATAATCCGTTCTGTATGCCTTGCATGCCTCCTTCCTTTGAGAAAGGCAGTGAGGATGCTAATAAAGGCTTAATTCCCAGCCCATTCAAGGTACTGTTGTAAGGAAGCAGTGCAGACCTCGGCAAGCCTGCCTGTCCACACACCAACAGACATTATCATTCTCACTATCTGTCTCTAAGGAAGAAGGCATGCGAGCGAGTGAGCAAGCGAGCAAGCGAGGGTGACAGCACTTTTGGAGAAGCTGTCAGGCATTTTTGCTACTGCTGCTACTGGCTGCTTTTACACAGGAGCTTGGGATCAAAGAAACCATATTCTTCATGGGAAATAACTCACTTTCTGCTGGAAAGTCTAAAAGCTATATCCTTCACCCCATACCTGACAGGCACAGTTCCAAATTCCACAGCAAACAGGACTCAAGCATTTTACACAGAACTGTCAAGTGTCAAGTTCACCTAGCTTCTAAAGATCAAGAGGCCATCCTGAAGATCCACCAGCCAAGGCAGCGTTTCCTGAGCTTCCTGGCTTGTCACCYCTCTTGTCACTGCTGTCTATTTGACATCCACAGATGCTGCGTCTAGGAAGCCATGAACTTAAGCCTGGCCCCCCACTCTCTACTCGGCACACATGCTCACTCATCTAGAGTCATCAGGGCACCTGGAAGGTTTCAACAAGACTAAATCCTAGGGATGGGAATCTACATGGGAGGAAAAGGACAGCAACAACGAGAAGAGCCAACTCGGGCACTTCCAAACACTGCACAGAAGGTCAGCAGCTCCTTCCTGTCTATAACCCTCCTGCTTCTTTTCTTCTCAGACAACCTTAGTAATAATGATTAATCTAGAAAAATGATCTACAAAGGAAATTAAGTATGCCCCAATTTTTAGAAGAGAAGGAAATTATTCTTCAAAACTCAGTATCATAAAATACAAAAGAAACTATGAAAATGTGCTAYAGCAAAATAGACTGTAAGCGGCCTGGCAACAAAACACAGAATCTGATCTCAGGATAGACCTCAAACTGACATTTTTTTCACAATAACTAGCTATACTAAGGAGTGTGATGTGAGGCACACACGATGAACTGACGGGTACAGCTCGGCTGACCAGCACATCCACTGGTACACCACTCCCAAGCTCAGGTGTGGTGGGATGTTAACAAGCCACACTTAGCAGATTCAACTGCAGCCTATCCAGCATTATCAACTGTAGCCCACTGGCTACTCCATCTCTAGGATGTGTTCCCCACAACTGAAATCTTGTTCCAGTCAGTCAGCTTCCCTCGCTCTCACTCTCTCACACCTGTCGCCTGTGCGCCTGCGTTGTCAGAAGAGCTATGTTTACTAGGTTCCACAGATAGAAAAGACTGTGCAGTATTTGTCATTCTAAGCCTGCCTTACTGCATTTAGCATCATGGCCTCTATGGATAGTTAGGTTATCACAGTGTCAGCATTTCCTTCTTTATTGTAATCAAATGTGTGTGTGTGTGTGTGTGTGTGTGTGTGTGTGTGTGTCCACTCTTTTGCTGACAGACACTTAGGCTGCATCCATATTTTGGCCCCTGTGACTATGCTACAATAAGTGTACAAATACAGATCTCTATCTGCATTTAAGAATGTCTTAATGCTGATCACATTAATAAAGGAACTACAAAATAAAATCTTTTACACTGCAGATAAGAGGTGTCACACTCCCCTGAGGGYGGTGCCCTCGCCACATTCCTATCRGAGGCTAGCTATGTTCTTAGGAAGTGCTCGCTGAASCMTGTGTGCACAAAGGGTCATGATTCTGAAAATTAGGCTCAAGCAGTTCCTAAGCAGAAGCTACACAGAGACAGAAAAGCTAATAAATAATAAAATGCAAGTGAGGCTAAATGGGTAAAGCATATATTCCTTATCCTATTCTAACTCTTGCAATATCAGTCCTTTATTTTCTGAATATCTCTCATGTGCATGTGTATGGATGGGTGTGTGTGTGTGTGTGTGTGTGTGTGTGTGTGTGTGTGTGTGTGTGTGTGTGTATTCTCCCCATCTGCTGACAGGCACAGGTACAGCTTTAGTATTATGACTGTTGTGAACAATGATGCAATGAATATCCAAGTAAAGTTAAAGTTTTAATCAACCGGAGATCCAATTTCACTCCCAAAGGATGGTAATAAGGACTGTGTTTCTTTTAGGAACAACAAGTAACTCTGTGATTATCACTCAGTACCCACTCCRCACTCTTTCCCAGTAAGAGCACTGCCTAACCTTGTGTATCCTTCAGCAGAGCAAACCTGCTYTCCAAAGTCACCAGGGCTGTGCTTTAGACTTTCGACTATCTGCCAGTCATCTTGCTCTCAACCCATGGCACACGCCTCTCTTTGGACRAGGAACTGATTGGTGATAATCCAATGACAAAAGATTGGGGCCTTTCAGTCACTGGCTGAAAAGCAACTCTTCCCCTATGAACATGCTCCAAGAAATGCCAGCCCCTCTGCTGCTGAARTCATTTGACAGCCATGAAAAAGATGTACTTCCAACAGTAACAATAAAGAAACGTGGTCCCTGGTAACATCAGTGAGCAGCTCAATCAATCCATTCAAAGCTCAGCCTAACATTCTTGCCAAAGACATAAGCCAACAAACTCCCTTACCATCCAAGTCAACCTGACTTGAATTTTATGCAACTCTGAACAAATGACACTGTAAACCACTGTTATTGCTTCTATAAAAGATCTAAAGCGGGGAGGGTAGAAATAAAAGGAGGRATGGAAGAAAGAAAAAGGGAAAGTCAGGGACAGACCTGAAAGAAAGCCATCAGACTAGAAACCTGAGGTCGTCCAGGGAGGCCCTCCAGCCAGTCAGATCACGAGCTAAGAACTTTGTTTCCAGCACATTCAGGARTCCAGCACAGCTCACACAAGAGACAGAGGTGACCTCCATCTGGAAGCTTCTGTGACTTCTTAAGTTTAGACATTCTCTCCTTATTTGCCCTTATGAATATTTTTGAAACTTCAGTAAATCTTCTTGAAATTACTAATATCCATAAACTATGGTATTTTTCTAGAACTTTAAAAAATTGTTAGCTTTGAAATACCGCCTCTTGCTTTAAAATGGTCAATCAGATGGTGTGACTTTAATGCAGGAACCATCTGCTTCTCTTCATCCTACCAGCCACCATCCTAAACCACAGCTGGGACACAACGAACAGAGGACACAGGTGTGCAGAAAGCCAGTCAGCTGAGTGACACAAGCGCCTTCCCTCTGGCTTTTATAACATAACCACRCCACACTTCTGCACACAGACTCTCCCCCCTCTCTGTTCTTCCTGGAACACAGGCTCACTCAGAACAAGAAATGAGCTTCATTTTTCTGTATATATCAAATCTGCTGCTCCCATGTTGTGTGTGTGTGTGTGTGTGTGTGTGTGTGTGTGTGTGTGTGTGTGTGTGTGTGAGAAACTGAGTCAGGAAATTCATGAACAGATACACAATAATGTACAGAACTCAATCAGGGGCAAGTCAGTACTTTTTATTTGGTTTGGAAATGAATGTTGCCATCTCTAATGGTAGAAGACAGATTTTACGAGGTAGAAGACAGCAACAGAACCCTTCCAATTATATTTTCCATAAGATCTAATATTTAAATTAATTTTTATTCATTTTAGATATGGTGGCTGGCCCCAGTAAAACACTTTCTATTTAGAGAAAGCAAGCCCAATATTAAAACATCAATTGGTAACCTAATCATGTAATAACAGTAAAACCCACAAAAATTCTGCCAGTGTTTGCTTTCTTTGACAGCTGTCAGTTGATTTGTTTTAAACTTAGCCACAGTGAAGGCAGGAGCCCTGACGACACAGAAGAAAATGAGTCCCGTAGATACCAGCCTTAGCATCTTTGATGGAGCCAAAGGATTAACCCCCAAGTGACTATTTTCAATTATGGGTTTTAATTTTTTATCAAATAATCTACACTGATGAAATTGGCAAAGCTGTTTGGTAGCTTCTGCGAGCTCCTTACTTAACAGTATTTACTGAGACTGGGGTGCAGCGTGGAGCACTTACCTAATGCAAAGCAAGGCCTTGACTCAGGAGCCAACACCACAGAAACAGCAGCCAAACAGACAAAAAGAACAAAGCAATAAAACACAAAAATAAGCCCTCGTCCTCTCCACCGATGACCGATGACAGCCCAGATTTACCGTTTTAATGTCTGCGAGTGCTGTGTTGTTGCTGTGTGAACTGCATTCTGACATTGTGATAGCTTATTGGAAACTCACAGCATGCCCAAGCTTCAGCTCTAAAATAAATGCACAAACAGTCAAGTATAAGACCCTGTAAAGGGGCGCGCCAGAGTCTGCTCAGACGAGGGGCTGCGTGACAAGCCAGTGCTCTGTACCATCTTTTAAACTAAAGACACTTTTGGATTTGGGGATATTTTAGGATGCCAAGTCTTCTTCTAAAACAAAGAACAGAAAACGAGAGGCAGCACAGGCAAGCCTGACCTACAGAGAGAGAAAGCTGCAGTCACGCTCAAGGAAAGACTTCTTTCTAAAGAAGACATACGTGCGACTCAAACATTAGAGATCATGCTTTACAGATTACAAGAAGCAAGGAAGGAATGATGYATCACTTCCTAGACTCACATGTAT
Organism: Apodemus speciosus; assembly: GCA_002335545.1. Taxonomy (NCBI): domain Eukaryota; kingdom Metazoa; phylum Chordata; class Mammalia; order Rodentia; family Muridae; genus Apodemus; species Apodemus speciosus. Next base: position 63,082 of record BDUI01002801.1, on the reverse strand, counting down.
GGAAAGCAAACAAAAATCATCGGAGGAGGCCAAGAAACCCAAATAAACCTAGAGTTAAGTCTTTAGGGTGTGCATGAAATCCAACAGTAATTCCAACGTAACAAATGAAAKTAAATACAAGCTCCAAGAACTGCTAAACCTGTTCTATCCACTCTTTCATCAAACTAGTTATAAGACAGTTCAAGACCAGAATTAACAATGC
>BDUI01002801.1:21589-32789 GCA_002335545.1 Apodemus speciosus | reverse complement strand
TATAGATTTGCCGAATATAGCATTTAAAATGTTTATTAAGAGTATATATATACTCAATAGATAATGGTCCCAAACTTCATAGATCTGCTGAATATGATGTTTACAATTTTAATAAGAAAGCTTTCTGTGACAGAGGTACCAGTTTCTGGCAGCATCCCTAAGAACTCCGAAGAAGATGGTGGACCCGGAAGAACTCTGGCTGGAAGTCGCCTTACTTGTGGCAAAGTTGGTCACTGGGTAAAAAAYAGCCCTTCATCCCTCCCACCCCTAGGACCTTGTTAAAACTGGACGGGCAGGACACTAGGGTRCCCCGATTTGCCTACACAAGGTAGGCTAGTCCCCTCAAATTCCTTGTCMACAGGATAGTCTGTTGGATCTTCTGGGCCTGGTGATGAAAGACTGATACTACCTGCAAGGGCCAGAGAGGAASCTAGGGTGATTTTCCAGGTAGCGAGTAAATCTCTGTCATTTTTAATAGAGTTAGAAGCTGCTTGACCCAAACTTCCTGCTTACTCCAGTGAMATTTATCCTTCTCAGTTCTCTGATGGTGTAGATGGCTACGCTAATGATAGCTTTCTTAGTTTAACAGCAGTGGCCAAGGCTTCATCTSTCTTCTCAGCTCTTCATGTGTAAACATCAAGTCTCCGGCCTCCCTTTCCTAGAGCTACTGCTGGGTCTAGACAGTTTACCTTGATACCAGACTCTAATAGGAGATAAACATATTTCAATGTAACTTTTTACTATTCCTTTATTTTAAAGGAACTCTATTTACAATGACAGCTCTCAATCAGACACTTGCGTCTCCCAGAAAAAAAAGGTGAAATTTATATAAAGTCTGAGGATACAAAAGCTTAACTTCTGAGGGTTTAAGAAAATATAGTACTATATGCAATTTATAAAGGTCTAAGAAAGTGTCTTAAAGTGTATAAATCAGTTCRTGAATGTATAAGAAAATGACTTAAGACATGTAAAAATTAAAAAATGCTTCAGATGTCTTTCCTTAACAATGCAATTGTTATATTAAGACTTCAAGAGTTCAGTTTTAACATTAATCAGTAGAGTTTGGATAAGTTATTAATCTAGGTCTGGTAAAGTACTGACAATGTTATYRTAGTCACTAGCTCAAGAGTTTAAATTTCCTTTGGTTGTCTTCTAAGTATAGACTTGAAAAAAATGCTTGTCATTGTGCTAAAAATATCTGTCTAATATTTATACACCCAGACTTCTGGATAAAGGAAAGATTGTTCATACTTTTAGCCTAGAATCACTTTTGGGTCCCCAATATTTTACTGTGACTCAAAGGCATGAGTCTACTGCCTTTTCTACAACATGGATTTCAGTACAAATTACAAACAATGGTAATGCTAACATATTTGAAACGTATTTCATTTTGTAAAACTTAAAACATTTTCTTGTAAGCTTCAGGGATCGACTTGGATCCATCTCTAATAGTTGAAACCAACAGATGAGTGCTGTCAATCAACCTTTCCCACCTGCCAATCCCTCTTGTTCCTGAGAATGGGCTCTCTCTCTTCTTGGGACTCCCCCCCCCCAGCTACCACACCCATGGGCTTGGACATTTAATGTGTACCCTGGACACAATTTTTTTTCATAAACTCCTTAACTTTACCTTCTCCCCTAGTCTGTNCCCCCCCCCCCCGATGCTCCGCCACCATTGGGCAGGGGTCGGGCTGTGAGAAGCAGCAGGACCCTGCTCCAGGGGTGGAGCAGGGCAGTCTGGGGGTGCTCGGGGAGCCAGCAGGGAATACTTCTTGGTTTCCGGGGTTTAAACCAGCCAGAAAACAGGCTGGCTTTCATGGCCCCACAGGTATCTTCCTCCATCATCAGGGAACCAGACAGGACTGAGCCAAACCAGTCTTCTCCCAGTGCCTCAAACACTGCAGGAGTCCTGAACACATCTTCCTGTGCGTGGTGCCGGGAATGGGGATGGCACAGCACCAAAGGATCAATATGTCAAGCACTTTGTGGCTCTGTTCACAATATAGTTTGAATGAAAATGGTTCCAAAGGCTCCTATCCACTTGGGGGGGAGGGGGTTGTTCCTCCAGATGGACCCAGATCCAGCTCAGGTTCCCAACTGTGCTCTCTCATCAGATGGTGATGGTTACCTCCTCACAGACATATCTGGAATCTCCCCCACAGTCTCCAGAGACAGAGGAGACAGTTTAAGCAAACGACTGTGTACAACACAGCGCCACAGTGTAAACACTATTTCTCCACACATGCACACACACCTCAAACTCTAGGGCTTTCCCTGGTCGCCACCGATAGGCCATTCTTCAGCCCAGCAAGACAGGATGACCTGACACATGGGGTTCTGCTGGCCTGTGGCTTCCTAGATGTCTTCTTGCAGCCTCTTTGGCTATGCCATGGTAGAGAATCTGCTGTCAATCTAGGAAACCCAGGGTCACCAGGGATGTCTTCCTGATCTGTTATGGCAGCTGCACAGTAAAGTCCAGAAAGGAAGACTCATGGATGGAGGAGGCGCTGCGCTCCAGGGGAAAAGGAGCTTTAATGTGGACAGAAGGGATGGCGCCATTTTACTGACGATTGAGTCACTTTCACTCGGCTCATCTTCATTCACACAGTGGGGCTGTGGCAAGGCTGGCAGGAACTGGGCTTGGGAAAGCTGAAGTGGATGGGAGGCCTCTGAAATTCAGAGCTGACCACTGAGCCTGGACACTGGGAGTCCTGTGGTCTTCTTCTCTAGATCTGCACCTGGTAGCCAGCTTTCTCTGTGGGAATGTAGGTGAGGCCTTCCCAGGATCAGCCACAATCCCTTGGATCATATTGTTTTGGGGCCACCTGAGGGGGCTCCTGAAGCACGTGAATGTGCCAGGAAATTCTGGAGCCTCAGTTTCCCTCCAGTTCTGCTCCTTCATCTCCACCCCTTGCCTCCTGTGTGAGGACACAGTGTCTGCCATTTGGAGTGTCAGGATTTTGCGCTGCATAGATTGGTATCTGGGAAAATGCCCCGCACGAATCAGGTACACCCTCAGGTGTCTGTCCCCTCCCCAGATCCCTGGTGTGCTCCATCTGAGGGAAGGAGGACTTTCCTTCCTTCGGACCTTTTGTCTCCAAAACCCAACCAGAAGGCTTCTGTGCTGAAGGAGCACAACCCCTGACCATTAGAACCTAGGCAAAAGCCACTAAAGATGCTTGCTGCTGTCTCAAACTGTACTTAGTATGGTTGAAATATCCATTCCCTTAAGAATTCACGTACTGAAGGCATAGTCCCCAGACAAATAGTGGTCACAGAGGTGGCTTATGGAACACGATAGGATCCTGAGGGCTCTGGCTTCATCAATAATTTAATCTACTGGTTGATTCATAATTGGTGATATTACTAGGAAGGGTGGAAACATCAGGAGGCGGGGCCTCACTGAAGGAAGTAGGTCACTGGGGCTGAGCCTTTGAGGAATGTCTGTGCCCTGCCCCTCCTCTCCTCTCTCTGCCTATCCACCGTGAACTGCTGTGCCCTATCATACGATCTCTCTCATGATGTTCACACTTTAGGTCACAGCAACTGAACCATCCAGCTAGAGGCAGAACAGAGGCTGATTCTTCTGAGACTGTGAGTAAAAATAACCCTCCCACTTTGTGGTGGCTTGAATAACAGTCCCATAGGCTCATGCGTGTGAATGCTTGGTCTTTAGTTGGTGGAAATGTTTGGTAAGGATCATGGGGTGTGACCCTGTTGGAGGAGGTGTATCACTGGGAGTGGTGGGCTTTGAGCTTTCAAGAGCCCACACCCTTCCCACTGAGCTCCCTCCCCTTGTCCCGTGCTCATCGATCAAGTCGGGATGTAAGTTCTCAGCCATTGCTTCAGCGCCTTGGCTACCTGAGGTCATGCTCCCGACCATGATGGTCACGGACTCACCTTCTGAACTATAGGCACCAAATATACTTTTTCTTCTGAGAGTTGTCTTGACCATGGTGTAAAATAGAAACCTCTAGTTTCTTTGGAAACTAGACTTAGTTATGTCAGATGATGTTGTGCTGGGGACACAAGTAAAAGGATGTCTTGCTACAGCAGACATGTGACAGAATGTTTTCCTGAAGCAAACACAGGTGAAAGGATGTTTTGACACATGAAAGGACCCATGATGAAGGGGTATAAATGCGACTCCTCAGGCAGTGGAAGAGGAGTACTGAGCATTGGTTTGGTTTGCTCCGCCTTGCTACTCATCACTAATGACATGCTTATATTGATTCTCCTTACACAGCGTTGTTGAGCTCTCTAGTGGTAATACTGCCATTGAGAGAAACTTGCCAAAGAACTGCTTGTGAGGTTTCTGGGGCAGCTTGCAGCTTCAGTGGCCTTGCCTCAGGCTGGTTGCTGAGCCTTGCAATTTCTTCAGGATTGAACAACAGCTGCTGGTTCATGCCTGGTGTCTGCCTGCCGAGAGGACTGATCTGTAGCTGTCGGTGCACGTGTGCTGTCTGCCAGCCTAGAGGACCGGTGTGAAGCTGTTGAGTCATATTTGGTGTTTGCTACAGGACTGAACTGCTGCCCAAGAAGATCGAGCTTGTCCCCAAAGCACTACTACTAAACAGGTCCACTTCCCCCATATCCTAATAACTTTTCTCAACTACCTCTGCTGGGTGGTGGGCTAAAGGAGAGGTTGAACTCTTATTAAAAGTAGGTTGCAAAATATTTATGCTTACAATGGTGTCTTCATAGCAATAGAATGGTAAGTAAGGCGCTCCTTTAAGTTGCCGCACAGGTATTTGTAGAACAGGGAGAAGCTAACACATCGGTCTTCCATACAACTTTCTTAACCCTGTGACCAGCCAGAGGACAGTTGCTTTCCCCCAGGTAGCTGTGGCCATTGGCAAGATGTGCTGTGTGGTCCTTCTTAGACACCTGCAATAGTGGCTCACAGATGCCACTCCCACTATTCTGCAGCATGGGATAGAGATGAGATGTCTACACGGCCTCCATTTTGGACCATGGGGATGGGAACCACAGTAGAGGGATGACACAGCCACAGGGATCCAAGAACAGCAGGAAGGAAGGGTCAGTTACTAGATGACTCAAGCCTGAAGGTCTTTCCAGACAGAGATGAAAAGTAAACCATATTGTTTCTCGTTTTCTATGTGCATGTGTAGCGCACATACATGTGCACGTGTACCTACAACGTGGAGGCCAGAAGTTCGCCCCAGGCATCCTCCACTATCTCCCGCCATCTTATATTTTGAGGTAAGTCTCTCAGCTGAACCCAGAGCTCACTGATTGGCTGCACTAGCTGGGGATTGAGCTCCGGGGATATAGCTGTCTCTGCACATGCCTACAACCCACAGTGCTAGGATTACAAATGTGTGGGTCCTCCTGCAAACCTAGGTAGCTCTTCCTGCTTACCAGCATCTGAGCCTTTGCTCCAGCTCTTTTTTTCTTTTTCTAAGAGAAAGTCTCATGTAGCCCTGGCTGGCCCTGAACTCACGGTWTAGCCAAGGATGACCTTGAACTTCTGATCTTCCTGTCTGTACCTCTCAAGTGCTGGAATAACAGGCATGACCACCGTGCTTGTTTATGCAGTGCTGGGGATCGAACCCAGGGCCTTATGTGTAAGCACTATCAACAGAGCTATATCTCCAGCCCTTTCCTGAATTTTCCATCAGTTGAGCAAGTGATATTTGAGTTGCCTATCACACGCGGTTGAAATCAATCCTGATGATAACCGCAGTTACCAGAGAGAAAAATATCACCCTCCCTTTCTCCAGTTAAACAGGGAACTGGCTCTGTGCAGCATTAAGGAGGCTRGTGAAGAAGGGTCATGACACCTGAATTAGAAAGATTTAACACGTGGGGCTGATGAGAAGCTTCTGCAGCTAAACTGCTTGTTGCTGAGTCTGARGAACCAAATTCGATCCCCAGCACCCACATGGTGGGAAGAGAGAATTGCCTCCATAAGTTGACTTCTGACCCCCCTCTCTCTGTGTGTGTCTCTCAGTCTCAGTTTCTCTCTTTCACTCACTCTGTGCACGTGTGTATGCGTGCACACGCATGGGCGCATCACCCCCGTAACAATAAATGTAAAAAAAGACTTAAAAAAACAAAGATTAAAAATACAAAGAAGACAGGATTGTGGAAAGAGAGGTGGGTCGCCTTGAGTGTGCATCTTGGGTGTGCAGAGATCAGCAAGTGTGCAGCTCATATCCTTCACACTTTCCAATCGCTTCCCTCCTCCCCTCCCCATTGCGTCTGGCTGCCCTTTCCCTGAAGATGGAGTCTTATCACCTAGGCTTGGACTCAGGCACTGCATTCTGGGTAATCAGGCTCTTCTTCTGTTTGAGACAGATCTTCAACTTACCAAGTAGACCAGGCTAGCCTTGAACTCACAGAGATCTGCCTGCCTCTGCCTCCTGAGTGCTGGGAATAAAGGCATACACCCCACCATAGTGGCAAACCGGGCTATTTCAGTTTACCATAAAGCTGGTTTAAAAGAGGAGTGGAAGGAAGGAATGCAGGCCCAGAAGTCTACCTCTGAGCCAGAGGGCTTGCCACTGTGCTGGTCTCCTTGTGTCGAGGATTCCAAATCTGAGGGTTTTACCAACCAAACAAAAATTGTACACACACACACACACACACACACACACACATACACACACAGAACCTGTACTGCACATAGCATAGGCAGACTATCTTCCTGCCATTATTCCCCCCAAATAATGTAACATACATAAGCATACACGCCACAGCAAGGATCATTAGTCCTGATGTGGTTTAAGTATAAGGGCGTGTATGGTTTACACACAAATATCACACCACTTATTTTCAACCTGTACATCCAAGAGCTACAGTGTTTCCCAGAAGTTTGAGAACCAGCCTTCTGCAGACACCCGAGGGTGACATAACTTGTCATTCCTTCTTGGAACTTTGCTTAAAAAGACTCAAGACAAGTGGACATAGCCCAGGAAGAGCTTGTTCCCTGTGAAGGCAGAGATGGTAGAGTCTACTTTTAGGAAAGGAAGGGCAGTAATTTCTGGCTGGAGAGAAGACATGCGTGTGTGTTTACCAATGGGATTAAACAAAAATTGTACACACACACACATACACACACACACACACATACACACACAAGTTAGCAGAGAAGTAATAAGTTCAAGAAATTTATATTGAAAATTTTTCTTAAGAATACATGTGATTTCACAAGGTCATTCATCATAGCACCAGGCCCAATGTTCCATGATAGAAAACAGTCAAGTAACAAATACTCCAGGGTATTCCTACAGGTATAAATTATGCAAATATCCATTTATATCTTCATTTACAATAATCAATAAATAAGAGCGCACATTCGTACAGCTATTTTTTTTTACAAAGCTCCCTTTGTTTTTATAAAGCTATAGCTATGCACAACTAACTAGACAAAATAAGCCTTGTACCACAAAATAACATTTTGCTTTTGTCCCCAACAATTCTGCAACTTTCAGGCACAAGCCACGAGGTCCTCCACCATGCTCTTAAGAAAACATTAAGTCGGTTAACTCTATCCCAGGCCCGAAGACAGTGAAACACCCGTCAGCCTTCGAGGGGTAGTCTCTGAACACCTTCTTACCTCCAGGCTTAACAACCTGTCCCAACAGTGCTTGGGAGGGAGTAACGTTTTCCTATTTATCTTTGGCTCACATTATCAGTACAAAAGTAAATAATACAGGTAACATCGGGGTCCAGTTTCAAGGGCAGAAGGCGGGTGGACACTTCACTGTAGACCCTACCTTCCTACCATACCCCAGGGATGCTCTGCATAGCTCTCTTTGCTAGGGCAAGAAGAAAAGTCTGGGAGGGATGGAAAGATACAGGTAATTAATTGCCTATGGCTAACTATTCCTATAGCTGAATTCTTGAATTTCAAAGAAAATCTTCCCCTGGGAATCTGGGGTGCAGGTACAGAGCACCCCGGGTTCTACTCCAAACCCTGTAACAAACAGGCTACCCTGGGATGACCAAACTCCTCCTCAAGGCACCTTTTTTTCTGACAGCAAACCAAACCAGACAAAGGTTTGGCAATCTGGCAGTGCATTCATTTACACAAGGGCACTTTTGATACAAACGGGCCACTTACAGAGATAAAAAGAAAGAGATGCCTGGCTAAGCCTGGGGTTTTTGTGTATGGTCTCCCAAGCTTCCACCCAGAGACCTAAGTACATTCTTGAGAGCTGAGCCAGGGTATGGTTCTCAGGTCAGGTCAGACTGTCTTAAACTTGGGAACTTCCCCAATTTACTTTAAATAAAGCACGCCTCGATCCTCACGTGACAGGCATTTCTCGGCTGCCCTTCCCACACAGCCTTGAAATCTCAGTTCCTATTGATTTTTGAGGTCACTGAAACAAGTAAGGGGTTTCTTTCCTTCCTTCCTTCCTTTTTAAAAAATAACAATGCAAAATTCATGACTTTTAAACTTAAAAAAAAAATGGAGCCCCATGATAATAACTTCATCCAAGGTAGTCCAGTCATCTACCCGTTTTTAATGCTTTAGAAGGTTTCACAGACAACCTGAGTTTGGCTCTCTGCATCCACAGGGTGGCTCGAAACCACCTGTAACTCCAGTTCCAGGGGTTCCAACGCCCCATTCTAGATTCCAAGGGCACTGCACAATAATGCAAATATGTACACGAGGGGCAAAACGTCAGCAAACATTAAAAGCGAATTCTTTTTTAAGCTCTATTTGTGCGGGCTGTTTTTCTTTTTCTTTGTTTTGTTCTTGGTTTTCGGTTTGTTTTGTTTTGAGATAGGATTTCACTTCTTAATCCTGGCTGGCAACCTTYCTGCCCCAACCTCCTCAGTGCTAGGATTATGGTGTGCATCACCAGGGCTGGCTCTCAACACCTGTTTTTCACTGTGCTCTTTTAAGCCCACCCCTTTCTCTAGGTTCATGTTTGAAGAAGAAAGCCTGACCTGAATTCTTCCTCTGAGAAACATGTGTTGGAGGTGGAGACCAGGGAGTGCAGCTGGAATATTGACTGAGGGGCGTGGGTTCAACTTCGGATAGTGAGATTTTACTACTACAAGCTAAAGGCCAGCCATGGACTTCATGGACTCCTGAGAGATTTAAGCAGTTACAACACAGGTTGGGTCAAGACATACAGAAACTTGGTGGGAAGACGATGGGTGGGGATAGGATACCAGGTAAGGAAGGGCTGGCTCTGAGAATCCCACCCACAACTTCCAAATGGACTGGTGGGTGCCCCAGAATYGGAGTCTCCCCGAATTACTGCCTTGTTTTTCCTAAGCAGCAAAGTTCATCACAAAAGTCAGAGTTAGCTGGCTCTAGGCTGTGACCACCTTATCTTCCTGTCCAGTTTTCTTGATCTTTCCTGAAGGAAACACTTCCCTGGACTGTTGGCAGGGCCAAGGGAGTTTACAAGTATACAATGGCTTAACACTTCCTCTTGTAAAAGTTGCTAGATTTAAGACTGGGCAGCTGACGCTAAGTCTGGTAGTGTGAGGCTAGAGAGAAGCTGGCAGAAGGAAGCCATGGTCAAGTGAACGTCATTGGGGAAGGAGGCACAGCGCAGACTGTTCCATCTCACTCCACGGAATTTCCAGCCAAGGAGAAAAAAAAAAAAAAGACACCAGTACCCAGCAGTCTCCAGCTACTCGGCCTAGGCCCCAGATGTGCTCAGGAGACCAGCTCCCCCCACCRCCGGACAAAAGGCTAGAAGACTTGGCTGCTACCCAGCTGCAGCCCCTGGATGCTGCCTCTGCTTCGTCCAGAGTCCAGACAGGAAAGTCAGTGGAGATCCCCAAGGGCACTGTCTCCAGGCAAGACGGAGAGGGAGGCTAGGCCTCAGACTGCACTGAGCCCTCGGGAGTTTGAGGGAAAAATGAACGAACTCACATAAAGGAGCTGACATCACCGAGCCAATGACATCCACAGAAGGCAACAGTTCTCACCGTGGAAGCCAGGTTCGTTATGCTCTTCCAAGGAACACTCCCACACGCTGGCTGACTTCCGGCGAGATGTGCACCAGAGGTGTACAGAGGCCTCACTGAGGATGGCTGGAGTTTTATACAAACCTTAATTGGGAAGGAATAGTCATCCCAAAGTCACTGGCTAGATAGGTAATGAGTCTTTCCTCGTTTTCTTTCTTTTTTTACATCTTACTGAATTATCTGGCCTGGTACTGCAGCTGAACACTCACACGCTCCTCCACACACATCTCTAAAGACGGTGCTTCACGCGGTCCCCCCAATGCCACCAAACAGGCTAGGACTTAGAGACCCTTCCCTTCTAGATGCCATGGCTTACGGCGCAGGCGTGTGCTGCTGGATCTGGGCTGAGTCCAGCCGTGGAGAAACATGGCCTGGGTCAGAGAGTGTGTTGGAGCACATTTCTCCTCCAAAGTCACACCTGACCAGTAGCCCTCAGGCTCTGTCATCCACAGCTAGGGAAAGCCACAAGCTTTTAGGAGGAAATTCTACCCAGACTCCAGACATCAGYGGGTAGAGAGAACCTTGTCTGCTGTCTGCCAAATGCTAGTGCGGGCGATCTGTTCCCTACATGAGAGTCAGGGCTGGGGTGGTGGACCTCACAGACTATATCTTGCAAGGATCTCAGAAATCTAAGTGTTCCACAGGAGAAGCTGGCAAAACTTGAAAGGAAGGAGAAAGAGGGACCCGCTGAGCGTGACCTGCAAACGCAGCATCCTTGGGCCTCCTGATACTCTCCGRACCTTCATAACTTCAGTGTATTCACTCAAGGCAAGTTCACAATGAAGTTAGCAGGGTCACGAGCCACCTAACCCACCAGCCAGARATCCCAAAGGCATTTCCGGATCAAGATGGCACACAGAAGCCAAGCATGGGAGTGCATGCCCGTAACCTAGCACTTGGGAGAATGAGGAAGGAGGATCAAGGGTTCGAGGTCAGCCTGGACTATTTAGTAAGACCATGTCCCCCCCGCCCCCAAATGAAACTGAAAAGCAACAAAGCTAAACAAAAGATGGGGTCCAGAACATCTGTGCTTATTTCACCTGTCGGAAGAAGTGCAAAGGAAGAGAAAGTTCCAGAGCCAGGGACTGGAAAAGATAGGCCAAAGGCCACAGGCACCACCACCCATTCAAAGCTGAAGACCGCCACTGAGAGAGTCAGGGAAGGGTCCTCCCACCATGTACCTGCAGGGGGCAGCACTGAGGAGCGGGGGGGGGGGGGGGGGGGGGGGGCCCACTTTGGC
>BDUI01002800.1:40318-54122 GCA_002335545.1 Apodemus speciosus | reverse complement strand
ATGCTTCACCCAGAGTTTGAGCCACCAAATTTATGATAATTTCTGAATATTCCAAAGGAAATGAATGCAAATGTTGACAGTAATGAAACAAGTCAGCTTTTGTTCCTTATTATAAGACATTAGTAAAGTAAAATAGACCAGGCATGCATGTGTATGTTTTGGGACAGTGACCTGTCTTAATGGTAGTATTGACTAAAATACTCTGAGTTGCAAATAGCATTATTCTAAGCTGGCCTTACTCAGTGAGAGTTTTATAAGCTTGCTTTCTCAGTCTAGGTAGTAAGACAGGATTTACTTGCTGTCCAGGACATTTTTCTTCCAGCTTCGCCGTTTTCTGGGTGGTAGTTTGTCCTGTGGCTTCCAGCCAGGGTCACATGCTTCCTTTCCCCGTGGGCGGGAAGAGACAGAGCCCCTCCTGACCACCACTCTAGTTTCCGTAGACCGGTTTGCAGACTATGCAGAGCCTTCCAGCTGGAAGCGGCAGAGTGACAGCCCTTTATTTTATGTTTAAGGCCCTCATCAAATGCTTAGAAGATAGGAGTTTCTTCATTTTACTTACATCGTCAGCCTTAACTCCAGAACCAGGTAAGGACAAGCTTGCTAGGGAGAAAAATATTTAATGTATTTCTTTTTGTTTCATAAGATCAGCAACCTAGGTTTTTTTCTCTTGATTCTTACTCTTACAGATTTTGGAGATGAGCAGATGGGTCTACATGGTTTACATTTATTCCGTGCACCTCAGCCAGCAGGTGAGATTACAGTGGTACCCAGTTCATTCATCCTGCTGGGGTTCGGTACTTTCTAGCCCTTATCTTAGTAGCAAAGTACAACTTAGTAGCAAAGAGCACTTGTTAACTGTTTTTTTTTTCCCTTAAGCAGCTGTCTTTAACCTTCCTAGTTGACCTCCTTTGCAAGTGGACTCTAAGCTTCAGACTTGTGTCTCCACATACTGACATTTCTAGCATGATAGCTAAACTTCCTAAAATTCAGCGTATCTAAAGTTGGATCCATTTGTTGTTCAACAGTAGCTAGGACATACTTTTCCCACATTCTGTCAAAAAGCTGTGACTCAGGATTTTCATGGTCACTCCTGCTATCTCGACTATAAGTCTTTGCGTTTGGTCCATGTATTCCCAACATGGWATTGGGCCTGAGAACAAGCACGTGACTCTTAGAGACAAAAAATTAGGTTAATTATGTATTAGTAACTTTTCTATTGCTATGATAAAACACCATAACTAAGGCAACGTAGAAAAAGGGGGGGGGGGTCTATTAGGGTTTACAGTTCCAGAGAGCTAGGATCTGTGATGCTGGAGTGGGAGCAGCAGGCCAAGAGAACATACTACTAGCATGGGGTTTTTAAAACCTCAAAGTTTGCCCACAGTGACATGCCTCATCCATCAAGACCACACCCTTCAAACTACCAAAGAACTGCCATCAATTGGGGACCAACATTGAAACATCTCAGTCTAGGAAGGACATTCTCATTCAGGCTACCCCAAGTCAAGTCATAGAGTACCTGAACAGCTATGCGGTGTCACAGCATGTGTGCTGTTGCAGTTAAAATGCTTGTGGCCTGCAGATATACCTCAGTCAGTAGAGTGCTAGCCTTATAAGCATAAAGGTCTGGATTTGATCCTGACGACTACATCACCTGGGATGTATTTGCCATCACATCTGGGTGTGCTTGGTTTGGCTTTTGGTTTGTGATGCTGGGATTCTGACTATGCAGTTTACCACTGGGCTATATCTCCAGCATAATATCTACCTTGAATATATCCTCAGTGCATATATGTGCCAAACATCTGAAAAATTAGCACTGAACAAATTTATTTCTTTAAACTTATAGCCAGTATAAAAATGTTTTAAAGTTGATGTTTTAAAAAGATTTATTTTACTTTATGTATGAGTATGTTGCCTACATGTATGTATGTATGTATGCATGCAYCACATGTGTGCAGTGCCCCTGAAGACCAGAAGAAGGTGTTGGGACCCCAGAAACTGGAGTTTTGGGTAGGTTTGGGCTACTTTGGGTACTGGGATCTGAACTCAGACCCTGTGGAATAGCAACTGCTGTTTTTAACTCATCAGTCGTCTCTATGGTCCCTTAAAGTTGATTTTCAAAAATATATGTATATTGTGATCAAAGAAGAGAGCAGTACTTTTTGATATTTTGGAACAAATGAAACAATCAATTACATAGATTGACAAAGGATATTCACATTTATTGTGTTATTATTTTTTCAAGGATAATTGATTTAACAATCCTTAAAGTATTGTTTATAACTATTTCAGAGATGAGGAAACAGATCGATTTGCACAAAATTAACCTGATTCCAGGGCTAGCTCTCAGCTACCGTACCATGCTACTTTATTTTTTGTTAGGTTTTTGATTTTAGAGCTGCAGAAATGGTTCAGTGGGCAAGAGCACTTGCTGCTTTTCCACAAGATCCAAGTTTGGTTCCCAGAGCCCACATTAGGTGGCTCAGCCTGGAACGCTGTCTCCAGAAGGGTTCAGTACCAGCACTTGTGCATATGTGTRTAATCACACACACAAATAAAAAGTACAAAATCTTCAACGCTTTCTGGTTGCATTCTTCCCTTTTGTCATCTCCCCGGCTTCTTTCCTTTCTTCTGAAGATTGAATCCAGGGCCTCRCCATGCTTCTTAAGCCTTGTCCTAGTGAGTTACACCCCCAGCCTTCATTTCTCCTCTTGGSGTCAGATAAGAACCGTGACTTGTACCCAAGAAAACCACAGGAGTGCTGTATGAATGAATAAAAACAGTCTTGGGTTGCTTTTTCATACCTTTCTCATTGAGACAGTTTCAGTTTCTGGTTTGCTCRTTTCTCTTGTTTCCGCTGCCCCTGCCATACAGGGTTTCTCTGTGTAGTCCTGGCTCTCCTGGAACTCGCTCTATGAAACTCAAAGAGATCTTCCTGCCTCTGCTTCCTGAGTGCCAGGATTTAAAGGTGTGCCACCACCACTGCCCACAGGAGGCAGTAACCCTAGCCCTAGCCCTAACCGAGTTCCGGGTGCACTTCCCACAGCTCAGGCAAGCCCGAGGGACCCGCTCTGTTCATTCAGACACAGCTTTTCTGTATTCTCTTTAACTTTTCGTACTCTGCATGATGAACTTTGAAGAAATAAACTTTATTTTACTACTTAATTACATTTGCTTTTTTATTATTTGCCTTTGCCCTTCCCAGTATTTGCTACAGTGTTTAACTAGTATTTAACTATGACTAATTTGTTATTTCACAATTCTGGAGATACTTTTTAAAAAATATCATTCCTATTTCCATTTAGTAGGCATTAGAGTTGTTTCTGTAGGTTTATATTACTTGTGACTGAATGTCCTAGAATTTTGTTAACTAGTTCATAGAGAACTGACATTTTCCTTTTTCTTATTTATAAGGTTATTTGTTTGATTTAAAAATAAAAAAGCAAAATTAATCCAGGAATAAGAAGGGAAATGAGATAAAATACAGATTACATAATAGAGTTAATTTTTAAAATATGTGTCAGATATAATTTTATAGAGAAATAGAATAATGGCTGTCATTTCAATGATATTTGAGGCTTAAGACCTTTGCATATTCAGTTCACTTTGCATTGTAGCATCCCAAAGAATATAAGTAAAGTAGCAGACATCTGCCTGTCCTAGGGTCTTGCTGCTGCTGTGAATGCCCACGCGCTGTCTGAACACCCTGTGGATGGGATGGAGCCAGAGGCAGCATTATTTCCTCATTGCGTGATATAAATGCATGGAGAGATACTCGCTAAATATACCCATAAAACTTAGTAGTTGCCGTCTGTTTTTATTTTCAATAATGTAGCATATTTAACCTGGTAATTTGAAATCTTTTCCCCTGTATATCTTGAAATACTCTTGACTTTTTAATGTATGTGTGTATGTACTTTAGGAGCAAAGGACGTGAAAATTGAAGATGGCCTCTCTATGAAAGTGGTGCCTGTTTTACCTGCCCTTAGTTATGCACTTCTAGAAGCAAAGAAGTCACTTTCTGAAGAAGGAATCCCTCCAAACATCTTAGTAAAGCACAGTTTCCAAGAGCTGTACAAGGCRGACAGAAGCCTCTCCTTGATGGCTCCTCCTCCAGATGCAGCGTCCACSGGGAGTCTGCCCCACGCCTTTGACCTGCCTCCCCCCCTGGAAACGTGCYCTTTGGAGTCCTTGACTCAGCTCAAGTGTTATTTTTCAGACCCTACTGGTTATACTCTGGACCTGTCTGCTGCTTTGGACTTGTTGGCAGAACATCCTCAGGTCCCTTGCATTTCAGATGGGATTTGTGATGCTGGGTTTTCTTTAGTTATGACACCAGATCCTGAATTTCTTGACTCAGAGATGGGAATGAGAAAAAAAACTGAAACAGCAGAGAAGTCTAGGAGAACATTGAAAGTGAAGAAGAAAGCTATGACTCCATCTTCCAATCAGAGAGTTCAGCCAAAGAGGAAGGCTACCACGGCAGCTGTTACACGGCCAAGTAAGCGGGCGAGCCTGGGCCGTGCCACTTCTAAAAGAACTGCACCCAGAACAGACAACAGGTCATGCAACCCAACTCTAAAGCTAGTTAAAGGGCAGTTTCCTCAGAAGAGAAAAAGAGGTAAGAATAATGTATGTGGTTACATTACAGTTTCATTGCAAACCCTGTTGACTGTCCATGTGAACTAGAGTGTAGCAATGGATTAGAAGTCTGTTGCAAAGTCATTTTCCCCCTGGGTGATTTCTATGTATGTGAAAAATAGTAAACCAGTGCGATCTAGATAAAAGCTGGGAAAAAACAYGGAGAGAAATCTTAAAGACCTGCTCATTGGAACTTAATGTTTCTCTAGTAAAGATGGTTCTCACTTATTAGATGATTTGTTCTGGCAGATGGTAGGAGAAAGGGGATCTTCTAAAAACAGATATACCGATGGCAGCGTTCATTTGTAACCCATGGCAGCATTCATTTGTAACCAGCAGCCTAAGCACCTTGAAATGGTCCAGGACCCAGTTTCTAGTCCTTAGTGTTATCGGGTTTTTGTTTGGTTTTGGTTTTTGTTGTTTTTTTATCTTTTTAGACAGGGTTTGGCTGTCCTGGAACTCTTTGTAGACCAGGCTGGCCTCAAACAAAGGCTGCTTCTACGTCCTGTGTGCTGGGATTAAAGGCATGTGCCATTCACACCCAGCTTGTGTTAGCAGTTTTTAAAGGATTACCTGAATTTTATAAACTCTAAAATGGAATATGTTGTGGCCTARAAACAAATTGAAAGAACTTCATGTGTGGTTTTGGTACCCCTTAAAATTGAGAATCAATTTTCAAAGTTATTTAGGATTTAATTGGGGGTAGTGCTCACGGAAACCAGAAGATGACTTCAGACTCTGGACACTTCCCACCACCACCTCTGACTTCGAGATAGAATTCAAAGCCATTTTGCGCTACCTATTACTCAAGGTGCTGGGAATCCAGCACTGGTTTGCCAACTCTTTGTCTTCATCATTTATTAACAGATACACTTTAGCCAGTAGAGCCAACTATATGACTTATATGGTATCTCAAGTTATATTTATTATGTTTTCTCCAAAACTAGGGAACTATAGTATTTTTTATTAGAGCTAAGCAAAAGGATCAACATGCTATATACCTAAGGTTCCCATTCATACATACATCTATCATCTCTGGCTCTGGTACTCTATAAGAAGAGTTGGAACATTTAAGGCAGAGATTATATGACAAGAAAGTAGACTTTCTGGTCCTTGATGGAAAATGTTTGGCAATCTTTGGTTGGTGTTCTAGTTTTAATTTGGAAATGTTAATGTCTTAAAAAAAGGAAGCATGTAGAGTATACTACTCACCAAGATCGGAGGCTTAAGTTGGACCCTGTAACTTGGCCATTAGCCATTTCCCTGCCTGGTACTTTATTTTTGAAATCTTTTAATAGCATCCCAGAACTCTCTAATCTATTTCCTATTATTAACACACACACACACACACACACACACACACACACACACACACCAAAGAAAATGAAGGGTTATGCTGGTAAGCTTCTGGGTCATCCACACACATAAACTTAATACTATCTTGTCTTTTCTGCATAAGGTGCAGAAGTGCTGACTGCACAAATTGTACAGAAAACCAGACTAGAGAGGAAAAAACAAGAAGCTTCTGTATCTAAAGATGCTCCGGTTCCTACAAATGCTAAAAGGGCAAAGAAGCAAGAGAAGTCTCCGGGTAGAATTGCGTCACGGCCTAAGCCACCCGTGAGAAAGTCTCCACAAAAACGGAAGGTAAATGTAGCAAGAGGCCGTCGGAATACCAAAGCCCGAAAGCAACTCAAACCTGGTGAGAAACTCTTGGAATATATAATAGCAATCTAAATACATCCAGTAACTTTAGCCCATAATGCAAATAATTTGGTTTCTTTTTTCTTACGAGTTTTAGGTCATGCATATAAGTGTTTCACCTGCTTGCATGTCTGTGCAGCATGTGCATGTATTGCTTGTGAGGGCCGGAAGAGTGTCTGTCTAAGCCCCTAGAACTAGAATTAGCGATATGTGTGAGTGCTAGAAACTGAACTCAGATTCTCTGCCAGAACAACACATGCTTTGAACCATTGAGCTGTCCCTAGCCCTCTTTCTTAGTTCTACTATTTACTTAAAAGTAAAATAACTTAAAATTAAATTGCTGCCTTTTATACCAAATACATTATTCTAGATTGTCGACAGTTTTGAGCAAACTGCATATTTAGAAATTTAGAAAACTAAGATTTAGACAATAGCCCTTAATTTTAAAGCCTGAACATGAATTTTATAAATTAAAGTATAAACATCCTTATTTATGACTAAATATGTTTGCAAGTATCTGCTAGTGTTTAATAATCAGTTAGAAAAGTCTRTAAGGGTGTCTGGAAATAAATACAAGTAGTAATCAAAAATATTTCTTTAAAAGATGGAATTTTAAGGTATTTTACTTTTGATAAACTTACTTACATAAGCTAAAAGCTGAATGTATTAGTCCCATATTTTCACCAGCTAGAAATTACTTTTTCTTTTCTTTTCTTTTTCTTTTTTCTTTCTTTCTTTTTTTTTTTTTTAATGTACATTAGTATACCGTCACTGTCTTCAGATACACCAGAAGAGGGTATCGGATCCCATTACAGATGGTCGTGAGCCACCATGTGGTTGCTGGGGATTGAGCTCAGGACCACTGGAAGAGCAGTCAGCACTCTAACTGCAGAGCTATCTCTCCAGCCCTAGAAATTACTTCCTTATCAGAAAGTACGGTTGTCACCTCGGGCTTAGCCTTGATACAACTGAACATACAACATCCCCTTAGGAACAGTTCTCTTAATCTTACTCTTCTGTAGGTGATGTGTTTCTTCTTCCAAGTTTCAAGGGCGTTGTTTTTCCGTGTGTGTGTGTGTGTGTGTGTGTGTGTGTGTGTGTGTGTGTGTGTGTGTGTGTGCACGCGCACACTCGCACAGGCAGCTACCACAGTGCCCTGGTAGAGGTCAGAGTAGTCAGTTCTCTCCACAATATGAGTTCCAGATAAACATTTGGTCAGCCAAGCACCTTTACCCTACTGAGCCATCTTGGCAACTTCTAAGTCTTACCAGTAACATCTCATTTTTGTCATTGAGTCCTGTTAGTATGTCCTCTGTTTTAACAAGGAGACTTGATTCTGTCATTTTTGTATATTATATATAATTTTCTGTCTTATTTCACTGATCCTACTTTCTCACCTGTTACTCCATGCATATGTTTATTAGTTATTTATTATTTTGGGGATGGGAGATTTGAGTTTTTTCATGTAGCCCTGGCTATCCTAGAACTCGCTCTATAGACCAGCTGATCTTGAACTCAGAGATCTTTCTGCCTCTGTCTTCTGAGTGCTGGGATTAAAGGTGTATGCTACCACCACTGGCCATTTTTATATATCTTACAGATGAAATTCAGCATAAAACTKCTTTTGGAGGGGCAGAATTATAGATGAGCTTTAGTATTTCTAAGTTCTAATGTTTTATGAATGAAAGTTTTAAAAATGCTTACTCTGAGCCAAAAGTTAAAAAAACAAAACCAAATGCTTATCCTGACCTTCTAAAGTGCATAGCAATGCAAAGTTGATTTCTGTCCCTTTTTCTGAAGGGAATTTATAATTAAGTCTTGTCCTGTGGATTTTCATTGTCTGGTTAGTCTGTATTTTCACTGCAGTTCTTCCTGGTTTTGTCCAGCCGCAGCGGCGTTCTTCCTTTGTAGACATTTTCTTATGCTTTGATCCTCATGAATCTCTAATTATGTTCATAGCGACGTAAATTTATTCTAATCATTCCTTAACTGATGTGATAAACAGAATACAYACTGCCTTTTAAATAGTCTCTTATTCCTCCATTTTGTGATCACATGTTATAGTCTGTTTTCTTTCTTTACACTTGAAATATCAGTGGTTGGGGGTCTGGAGATATGGCTCAGTGGTTAAGAGCACTGACTGCTCTTCTGAAGATCCTGAGTTCAATCCCCAGCAACCACATGGTGGCTCACACCATCCATAATGGAACCTCTATTTTGAACTCAGTTGGTTTTGGGGAAATGGTTTCTGAGAAATTGTGCTAGCAAATTATATAATACATACTTCACATTTCTAAATTACATTTTAATTATTTGTAAGCACACTGTAGACACACTCTGGTATTTTGTTTTCCATCTTT
Organism: Apodemus speciosus; assembly: GCA_002335545.1. Taxonomy (NCBI): domain Eukaryota; kingdom Metazoa; phylum Chordata; class Mammalia; order Rodentia; family Muridae; genus Apodemus; species Apodemus speciosus. The sequence goes on along the minus strand of BDUI01002800.1, from coordinate 45,414 downwards.
TTGTAAATCTGTTGAATTGACCGTTAATTTTCACTGAAAATATGGGAATACACAGGTTATTCTAAGAAGAACAAACATTATATCTGTCCTTTTGTGTTTTATTCTGAAGCTGGAAAAGAAATTGCTTTACATCTTCAACCAGAAATTTCATCAGATGGTCGAAAAGATGGACTTAACCTAAGTACATCTCAACAAGAAAGTATTGCAATGATTCCTAAAGGTCCTCCTGAAAATTCAGTCATCAGCTGTGATTCCCAGGCCCTAAATATGTTAGCTGATCTGGCATTAAGCTCTGCTGCTTCTTCTATGCCATCTTGCTTCTCTGAATTGCCACAAAACAATGTCTTACTCACTAAAGAAAATTCATTGCATGGTGCTTCTGACCATGAATATCACAAGGGAGTTAAAAGTCAAAAAGCTGTACTACTACCTAAACCATACTCTGACGAGAAGATTAGTTCAGAGTCAGACTTAACAAATAGCCAAGAAGAAAACTTGGTACCCTCTGCTCAGCTTCTTGCTGTTGCCCAGCCAGCACCCCATGAAGAAGCCCGAGACTTCTCAGATGCAAGTCAAAACTCTGTTGTTGTGGAACATTCCTATGCCTTGCTCCTTGCTGAGCAATCAAAGAGACATCTGCATCAGAGAAAGCTACCAAGCCCTGCTTTTGTCAAGAATGGGGCAAAAGGCCCAGAAGCTGGAACACCTGTAGGAAAGGTCATGCCTTTTCGGCATCTACAGAATACCTCCCCGCTACAAAAGCATTCTGAAGATTCCTTGACTAAGCGCAAAAGTCTGTTTGTATCTTCGAGCCTTAAAGAGTTTTTTTGCTCTCGTACTATTCTTAGTTGTGATGGCTCCTTTAAGATTACTTTCAAATGTGAAGGAGAGTATGTATTCAGCTTAGATAGCAAATACACCAGCAACCCATTGGAGAAAACTGTTGTGAGAGCATTACATGGGTAAGTACGAGGGATATAGGTTTTTGTTGACATATGATAAGATGTAAGACTAATGGCTGACTTTGGAGAAGGATAAAATATAAAGCCATAATATAATAATGTCAAGTATGTGTTTACTCAGAGTTGGCAATGACAGATTTTGCCATTGTTGATGATCACATGGAGAACTTTAAATTTAACCTTGTAACTGGATTTTCATTTACAATGTTTGTTAATCAAATAGATAGGGGTAAATTATTTTAAATGGATGAATGATTCTGTAAGTCTTCCCTAAGAAGGTGCTGGTAGTACACATCATTAATCCTAGCACCTTGGAGATAGAGGCAGTGGATGTTTTTGAGTTCAAGGACAGCCTCATCTACAGAGTGAGTTCCAGAACAGCCAGGGCAACAAGAGAAACTCCATTGTAAAAAGAAGATGGAATCGTGGCAGTAATAATAGACTTATTAGCACTACAGGTTTCTGGAGCTTAAATTAATTAAAATGGCCTTTTTTAGTTATTGCCTTTTGTTACCTAGAATGTCACAAAATTATGTGCTTCTAGGCAGTGATTCTCAGTCCATTTAGAAAGCTCATTTAGAAATCTCATTGAGCTGCAGATCCTGGTGCATTCTGGGGTCTATATCACAAGTTTCAAAATGTCAGTGGTGGATTAGTCTGGGTCTAATGGAAGCTATATCCTGATTATTAATATATTACTATGCTTTTGCAATGACTTGCCCATCATAATAAATGGTAGCCATTATTGTTAACAAGAAGAATTAACACTACGGAATGTCATTCAGCATTTGTGAATCATTTTATATTAACTGAGATTGCACATTACCCAATTTCTCTCTTTGCATGGGTTCACACAGATAATTGACTTTCTAATTAGCCTGATTTCTGTATAGCTGTAGCCTAACTCTGCAGTTCTCCTACCCCAGTTCAGCCCACCGCAGCTGTCTGCTGTCTTGTGTCTAAGSCCAGAAATGTTGTGTATCTTTCCTTACAGTTGCACAACACTGTTTAGAACTAAAATCTGAAAATAATAAAAGTTTTTACTACCTTGCCCAGAGAATATTCTAATCATTGTAGTTTTCCAACTATTATAAAAGACAAAAGTGAAAACTAAGTGAACTAGCCATTCTCAGCCAAACTAAAGTGATAAGAATCTGAAGAGTTGCTAGAACCATTAGTAGCACAATAGATAGGCTGTCTCCAGACATTTGGATGGTATGAGAGACAAGTGCTAGACTGAGAATCAAGAGATTCAGCTGTTTCCATATAAGTTTTGTGATTTGAAATAAGTCACTTAATGTTCTTGATCCATGGTTTTCTTCTCTTTAAAGTGAATGGGTTATACTTCATAATTATTTGTTAAATTAACTTATTTCATATTTGTATTTTTAAAATAAAAATTAGCACAAAAATTATTGATAGAGGAACTTGTTTATGGTAATTAACCAAAGGTAGCATTAATTTTTGCATTTTCTTTAACATCTTAGACCCTGGAACACTGATTGGCCTGAAAATATGGAAGATGTGAAGCTTTTACTTCATATATGGGTAGCTCTGTTCTACAGCAAAAAGAACAAAGCCATCGGGTCACCTCGAAAGGTAGTAGAACACAAAAACCCAGCAAAATATGTATGCATAAATAGGTCTTTAGAATCTTTGGATCACAGTGAAATTGAGGAGTTTTCCAATGTGGAAAGGCCCTCAGCTGGAGGGTCTGTAGACCCTCAGTTGGAGACTAAGGAAACACACATTGGTCATGCCACCATGACCTTTCCTGGACCCAACCGCGTGCTTCCTTTCATTAATCCACCAACTACCAGAGACTTGGAACTCTGTGTACAGAATGACCAGAAAGAAGTATTTATAGGGGAATGTCACCTGGATACTTCAGGAAACCAGAATTTCATCTATTCTTGTAATACTGAGGTGAGATGCTGTTTTAAATGCTGGTTTTTTGGTTTTGTTTTTGGTTTTTGTTTTTTTTTGATGATGATTTTTCACTTTGTATGTAAACGGTTTCAAAACAAGGTATTATTTCAAGAAAAAAAAATGGGTCTTCCACCTAAGTAAAGTATTTTAATTCCCCAAACTTAATCTTTATATAAAGTGTTCCCCTCATTGTCCACAGCTAGGTTTTATCAACCATCTTAATTGAATTCAGAGAAAGGAATCCGATATATAGGAACCCAGCTTATCACTTATTAGTATCATAATTTGAGGCAAATTACTATGAACTTGTTTTAAGAGAAGTAACTAACTGGGGGGGGGGTATAGTTTAGTGGATAAATTGCTTGTTTTGCAAATTATGGACCTGAGTTCAAATCTGAAGCACCGGTGTTCAGGCATGGTTCTGTGCATCTATAATCCCAGCACTAGGGGAAAAGGCAGTGGGTAGAGACAGACTAACCCCTGGGGTTTACTGACCCTAGCAAATTCCGTGAGCTCCAAGCCAGGGAGAGAAAATACAAGGTGAATAAAACCTGAAGAACAGCAACCAAAATTGACCTCTGACCTACATACACAGCACCACAGGAACATGCACAGGTGACTTATGGTCTGCCTAGATACGAAGGATCAAGTGTTAGTAGTACTAGTAGTGCTTTGGTAGACTTTGGCAGACTAAAATTGACTATATTTGAATTAGTTTGGAAGGCAAATCATTGAATTCTAACATACCACACCTTTAAAGAAAAGTCATTTCTGGGTAATTATTTTCTAAGTATGGAAAGCATACTTTGTTTTTACTCCTTCACTTTCAGCCAGGCCAAATAATCCACATTTTATCTATCATATGTAAGGAGGTGTAACAAAAATTTTCATGCGTGCATGCACACACAAATAGATAAATAGGTGAATGAACGAATAAAAAGAGATGTTAGCTTATTTACTAAACTATGATGAAGAGACTGAGGCTAAAGAAATTGTCTAAAGTCACATTATAAATTGCAAAACCAAAATTCAGATCCAAACAATCTATTTGTGTGTCAGTATCTTTGGATGTAATTATATGCACGTCTGATGAATATTTTCTACATAAGTAATTTTTTTCTGAAAATGAGGTTCAGAAATTTTGTCCTGTTTTTAAAGATATAAATAAAATTGATTAAGAGCAACTATATGTTAGAATGACAAATACTTGGTGGGGTATATTTCTGTTAGTATGTAGATTCATACTAGTTTCTTATTAAGTGCTTTTTGTTAAGACAGAAATCATTTTTGTTGTTTTCACAGTTTTTCCAAGACATGGGTTTCTCTGTGTAGCCCTGGCTATCCAGAAACTCACTTTGTATAACAGGCTGGCCCTAAACTCTGAGATCTACTTGCCCCTGCCCCTGTTTTCCAAGTTCTGGGATAAAAGCATGTGCCCATGACCTGATTCCACAAATAATTTAATGAGACAATTACCAGAAATAGAATATAAAGAAGAATATAAAGATATATAAGATGGCTCACTAGGTAAAATTATTTGCCACAACCTAACTTTGATCCTGAAACCCTCTGTGGAAAGCAAAACAACTCTTTAGACGTTATCCTCTGACCTTCATATATGAACCTGGACAAAAGGAATAATAACAACAACAACAATAATAATGGTTATTGTTATTATTTATTATTATTTAAGAAGTAAAGTATAAAACAGGCATGGCACAAGCTTGTAATCCCAGCACTTGATATGTAAAGACAGTAGGATCAGGAGTTTAAAACCAGCCTCAACCACATGCGATCCTGTCTTGAAAGGGGCTAGGGGAGAACTAAGGGCTGAATATGTCCAAAGTGCATATTCAATTAAAGAATAAAAATAGTATTTTTTAAAGTTTAAATATTAAGTAAAATTATACTCAGAATACCAGTGTAAAACATTCTGTTTACTAGCAAATTTACTATTTGGTGAGAAAAATAAAATAATTAAAATGGATAGTTTTTAATAATCTTTAGCATATACTGGTTAAATATTGAGAAATGTTCTGATTTTAGAATACTGCTCAGACTTTACTCATTGGTCATCACTATCTGAAAACCCCATACTTTAGATATTTCAATATACAAAGCTTAGAGGCTTCCCTTGCTCCATAGATGGACACATTGTGGTGTAAGAATATTTTAGGATAAAAGGCACTAGAAGCCAATAGCATG
>BDUI01002800.1:11979-22921 GCA_002335545.1 Apodemus speciosus | reverse complement strand
CAAAAAAAAAAAACACTAAACATTCACAAAATTCTACCCTCATCTGTCCTTCAGAACTCACCTGACTTGCGGTTGACTTGGTTCTGTGGAATGATGATCTGGCAGGAGTTAGCATCATTGGTGTTCTTGATAGGGTGGCTAAGGATACAGATCACTCTGATTACCTGGCCCACTTTTTCAACCCGATCTTTTACATAGCTGGGATCACAGATGAGCTGCTTACAGCGAGCAATCTATAACAAAATATTTCAAGGGTCATTATAAAGAAGTGGAAACGTGGCAATCTGTCCCAAATTCATGTATTACAAGGATAAACTATCTAAAACAATCCTGAAATGTATATTGAACCTGAAAGACTACATTTAATAACTAAAACAATCTTGAAAAAAGAACACAGATGGAGGACTCCCATAAAGACTACATCGTACCTGGTACTGGCATACAGAAGAGATGCCAGAAACAAATGTGCATGCTTCCAAGAGACTCTTTGATAAACCAATTCTGGGACATGGTAAATCTTAAAAACTTGTGGTGCACACCTATAATCTTAGCACTTAGATACAKAGGTGGGATCAAAATTTTGAGGCCAAACTGCTTATACTTTAGGTCAGCTAGGTCTACCTGCATGAGGCCCCAAAACACAGAACAAAACCATTGTCCTTGTAAACCTATTAATACCCTAAAGGAAAAAGCTAAAACTTACCCTAAAATAAAGAACTAAAATTCCAAAAATTCTTAAGAGAAAAGCGGTAAGGTAAAAGCTTCCTTTACTATAACTGGATGGTGAGATTTTAGCACATCAACTCATTTGTATCAATCAGTATGTATTAAATTTTTAATTCAGTTAAAAGGAAACATGACAAATATTTGCAAATAATAAATCTGATAGGGAGTAATGGTGAAAGTATATTTAAAAAGTGCTAAAATTCATCAATTAAAAAAAAAAAAAAACCTGATTTAAAAATGAACAAAGAGGGATAGAGAGATGGCTCACTGGATAAGAGCACTAACTTCTCTTCTGAAGGTCCTGGGATTTGTCCCAGCAACCACATGGTGGCTCACAACCATCCATAATGAGATTTGACGCCCTTTTCTGGTATGTCTGAAGACAACTACAGTCTTACATGCAGTAATAAATAAATCTTTAAAAACAAATGGACAAGTAGGCAGTCATGGCAGTGCTTTTAATCCCAGCAATCAGGAGGCAGAGACAGGTAGAATCTCTGAGTTTGAAGCTAACCTGATCTACAAAGCAAGGTTCAGGACAGCCAGAGCTATAGAGAGACCTTGCCTCAAACAAAAACAAAGGGCAAAAAAATTGAACAGACATTACTCCAAAGAAGCTCTATAGATGGCTAAGTAATACATCACTAAAAGCTCCAGTAATGTGCAAACTAAAAACATAAGACCCTATTAAGATGGCTACTACCAAAACAAAGTGATAGCACTGCTCATAATGGAACATAATATGGCTGATATCACAGCATGGCAATTTCTCAATAAAACAAACAAAATTACTATTTAATCCAGCAGCTCAACCTCATGAAATATAACCAAAAGCACTGAGGGCAAGGTATTGAAGATAGTTATTTGCAAACCAGTGCTCACTGGAGCATTACTCAACATAACTATTTGGGTAAATAATTTATAATTTATTCAGTGTTTCTATTTTTTTTCTTTTAAAACAGTATACTGGGCTGAACCTACAAAGTATAAGGTCCTAGATTCCACCTCAAGCACCACCAAAAACAATCTCCAAACCAACAATTATTATATTTATCTATTATCTTCATAACAATAAGTTCATAATGATTGAACTACAGGTAAGCATTTAAACTAGCTTTGTCAATGACAAGTTTCCCCTGGACAGTTGCAAGATAATCAGAAGTAAATCAAATGCTGGCTCTACTTTGACTTCAAACAATTATTGTTAGACTGTCATGTGTGCAGGCAGAAAGTAATCAGTATATGGCATAGCACTGTAAACAGATGATGCCATCATCTTAACACTTAGCTATGCAACAAATGTATTACAGCCACTTCTGTTTTGTATCAAAACCCTGAAGCTTCCTGAAGACACCTGTGGGAAGATTTAAAAGGAACAAAAAGAAAAACTCTAGTCTTTTAAAAAAAAAAAAAAAACTTTAACCAGACAGACAGACCTAGAGAGCGCACAAATGTGTGTTCAACATGTAATACCAATGTCCACACCACACTGTTTAACATCAACGCATTTTCTTCACAATACTTACCTCTCCTTCAGATTTTACGCCAACTACTTTTCCATTCTGCACAATGATTTCTTCAATTGGTTTATTCAACATGTAGGTACCTCCATATATAGCACTTAACCTAAAAAAGTTTTTTTAATCAGTTATATTCACAATTATAAGAACTGTTAAAAAATCTCCCTTCTTAAATCTAGATGAATTATAAACAAATAGGACATGAAACTATGAGGGAGAATTGTTGGGAAAAAAGGATTTGAGAGGTGGGAGGAAAGGAAATATTGGGAGGTAGATARAGGTTAAAAAAGAATGGTCCAGTGTAGATAAAAATAAAAGTAATCAGTATAAAAAGAGATCTGAAAAGTCATGATGTTAAGCAACATAAGAGACTTAAATCACAGTTCTTCTCAGATACAGACCTTAGATGTGAATGCATATATTTATAATGCATAATGTAACTAATAAATATACACTCAACGTACATGTGTGATATGAGAGCAGAAGGGGTCTGTGTGGGAGGGGCYTAAAGGGCAAGGGAAACACGGGGGACATTAATAGGAGACAAAAGAGGAAAAGAGTTCTTTTTTTCTTTCATATGAAAAAGAACTACACAAAAAACGGAATAAGTCAATGGTAGAAATCTTGCATAACATATAGTAAAGCACTGGGAGCAATTCCCAGGGATATATAGAAAAAAGGGGCCCGAAAAAGTGATGAAATCTATGACAATAAAAGAACATCATCCGAAATGAAAAAGAAAACAAATACAAGAGAACAACAGATGAGAGCAGTGCTTGTTAGCACAGGAAGAAGGGCCTCCCTCACACACAAGAGGCAGACTGGGACCAAATAGCTAAAGAAATGACCTGAAATTCTGAATTTGGCTCTTTTAAAAGTAATCTAAATATTCAAACAGCAAACTCAAAAACTGAAGAAACCCAACAGCCAGATCATTGGCAGAAGAGAAAAATCCACAACTATCTGAAGGAAGAACGCCCGGGTTGAGACAGCCACCCCTCATTCAAGCCAGAACCAGTGATGGGAACAGAGGCTTCAATGAGCTAAATGCAAACAAGCTAGGACCCAAGTCCTTGAAAATGAGGTAAAATATTTCCAAATAAACAAAAGCCAGTCTGGAGGTGTAGCACGACTGTGTGTTTGCCTGTGTGCCACCAACACAACACAACAGCCGAAGTCAAGTCTGAAGAGATGGATCACCCGACGTCTTAACTACAAAATTGTAAGAAGCAGGGCAATGTGGTAAAGGCAAAGACAAATAAACACAATCAACCTCCAACTAGACTTCAACATGTGCCCCCCACACACACATACGTAATGCAGCTAGAACAACTAAAGGCCCAAGCCCTCCATCACTTACACATCAACAGTCTTTCAAGGTGAATAACAGTTACATGAAAAGGCAAAACTGTCTCTTTGTGCCCCTAAGCTATGCAAAAATTTCATAGTTCTCAAAATGAATTAAAATAAGTTTGACATAGTGAGCTTTACAAATGTAAAACTTCTTATAAAAGGCAACCCACCAACTGGAAGGAAATACTTGTAATACGTCAGGTCTGACAAAGATTGGAACCAGAATACATCAAGATGACCCACAAAACAAAAACAAAAACAAAAACCAACCCAAATCTTTAAAACTAGGCAAAAGACTTGAACAATCACAACACAAAATTATAAACGGCGCGTRAAAAGGTGGTAAAGATTAGTTTTCTAGACATGCAAAACCAAGCTACAGGGCCAGCAAGATGGCTCAGCTGGGAAATTGAACATAGGTTCAATCTCCATGGCTGGAAAATACACAGATGAGTAAAGGTAAAACTGAGCGCTGGAGCACACGCCTTTAATCCTGGAACCTGAGAGACAGAGGAAGGCGCAGCTCTAAGCTCAACTCCAGCCTGGTCAACAAAACAGGTCCATGCTAGCCAGGACCACGTAGCCAGACTTGTCTCAAAACATCAAAACAAAAAACGTTTTAATTAAAAAGAATTGATAAACACACATACTATACCTGACAAGTTCAATTCACAGGAACCACTAAGCAGGAAACCTGAGTCCATCCCACATATACATGCACACACACATTTACACACACATATTAACAAATGTAATTTTAATGTCAACAAACTACCAAGTAGGTATGGAATAAATAAACTCCCACTGCTGTGTGTATAAAAATGGCACAAGTGCTCAGAAAAGCAGTGGCTTATTACTTTTAAAATCACACTTTCGACATCACTCAGCAATATTATCTGTACACGGAACTCTCATAGAAGCTTCATTCATAATAGCCCCAGCCAGGAGTGCGGTATAACCATGTAATTACACACTGCCATGGTTCTCACTTTAGGTGGGTCCTCAGCCCATGCACCAACCTAGAGGGACTCCTAAACACTGCTAAGCAAAAAGAAGTGAATGAGCATACAATTTATTTTTCTATGTGGAGGGGTCACTTTGTGGGGGAGGAAACCATTTTTTTRTTTGTTTTTTGTTTTTGTTTTTGTTTTTTTCGAGACAGGATTTCTCTCTTGTAGCCCTGGCTGTCCTGGAACTCACTCTGTAGACCAGGCTGGCCTTGAACTCAGAAATCCACCTGCCTCTGCCTCCCAAGTGCTGGGATTACAGGCGTGCGCCACCACGCCCGGCTAGAGGAAACCATTTTTGATGACACATGTTTATAAAGTCTATACACTTTTCAATCTATATTTCATTTAACTGAAGCTTTGGGTTTATTGTGCATTAATTTCACTTTAATAAGAATAAAAATCCCCAAAACAGAAAACAAGCAAACAGCCTTTTATTATTCGGAGACATTTTTCGCCTTCATCAGTCAGGATCTTCAGGGTTATTTACAGCTACCGGGTAAATCGGGTACTCACCTTGCAAATCCTTGMGGCAATTCTCCAAGACCATAAAGTGGATAGAGATATGGGCTTTTACCATATCTTGCCAAAGACTCGCTGTAAAGTTTGATTCTATTAATTGTATCACAACACGGCTGATCTAAGTAGCTGGGGACAAAGGAAGTGAACATTAGAAAGACTACTTCTTTCTGATTTTAGCTCTTTTCCTGCAGTAATCTCAAAGGACTACCACCTAATTTCTCTTAAAACACCCTTACACTCATTTGCAGCTAGAACCTCCTTCCCAGGGCCTGACAACAAAACACAAATCCCAAGTGTCCCCCACTCCGAACTGGAATGCTCGCCCTCGGTCTGCTGTCTAGATTCTCTAATAAATGTCTGAGACGGTACAGGAACTGCAAGGCTGCCTACACCCCCCTGCAGGAACACACCTCCCAGCGCTGCCGGCAGCCAGTCCACAGCCTTTGCAGCCAAGCCCATACATCCTAGGCATACTTACTCATCTGTTCTGTACAGTGCAAGGGAGTGGCCGGTAAAGTCTATAACATCTTGGCCCAAATCAAACTTCTTATACACATCTCTCATGGAGGTCTTCTTAGGGTCAACACCCTCGAAAGTTCTAGGATCGTTTTCATCAAAGTTGGCAACATAAACCAGGAACTTCCTGAAGCGGCGTTTTTCAAACAGTCCCATTAAGCCTGGAACAAGACACTGAGAAAGTAAGACTGTGGGGGCACTTTAAACACCAATGTCATGACCCAACATGCACAATTTACATAGCYTGGACTCTAGCTGCACAACACTCTAAAACAGGTCTTCCGCAGTACTCAACCGCACAGCACAACCTCGGTAAACGGTACATATTTTCAGAGATGTTGAGTTCTGTATCTTATTAAGCACAAAATAAGTAACAATGAAAAAAAATTGCTCCAAAGGCATCTATACCAATGTTCTTCCACTAACGATGCTGACCTGTGACTCAGCCAGTTCCCAAAATGRTGAATGTTGCTTTCTTTCTTCTGAATGCTATGACACACTTAGACCTCATGGGAAAAGACCAAGACACCAAGGAAGAGTTAGCCACAACTTAGTTTAGATAGTAACTGCACTGTATGTCACTTAATGAAATCTTAAACAATCAGTACACTGCTCTACGCAGGCTGGAGCAGGCTCAGCAGCTAGGAACACGTATGCTCTTGCAGAGGATCCAGGTTCAGTTAACAACACCCATATATATGGCCACTCACAATTTGTAACTCCAGTCCCATGAGATCTAATGCCTCTTTCTGGCCTCCATGGGTACTAATAGGTACACATGCGGAGCACACACACATATATATAGGTAAATAATCAAACAAAATTTTTAAAAAAAATCTTTAAAAGAAACGCACTAGCCGTGGTGGCACACACCTTTAATTTCAGCACTTGAATGTAAAGACAGGTGGATCTCTGTGTGCTAAGCCAACCTGATCTAGATTTAGGGCAGTCAGAACTACATAGTAAAACCTTGTCTAAAAAGTAATTTTTTTTTTTAACAAAAGTATGATGTACACAGACAGAGACAGGGCAATACATGCAAACCCTAAGCTTTCTCTCTGAGTCAGTATTCCTACTAACACACAGCTGGCAGTAAGATAAAGATATGAAAACTCGGCCAGGCAGGTGGCACACACCTTTAATCCCAGCACCTGGAAGGCAGAGGCAGGCAGATTTCTGAGTTCAAGGCCAGCCTGGTCTACACAGTGAGTTCCAGGACAGCCAGGGATACACAGAGAAACCCTATCTCAACCACCCACCCAAAAAAAAGAAAAAACTCCTAGTTTTACATCCTTTCCTGTCCTCTTCTAAAGGAAACAGACATTAAAGTTAGCTGGTACATAATCAGTGAGTATTTGTGACTAGATAAATGGATTTCTGAGATTCCCTTTCACAAGAAGTCCCATCATTGTGTTAAATAAAATGACAATTACTTACTAGATGCCAGGGCTTCTGCTTCAGTGGAAGGAACCTTGTAGATTTTTCCTCCCTTATAGACAAAGCTCCCTTCAATCACTTTGAAGTCCATGTAACGAGTGACCTCTGTGAAAAGCAGCATCTTCACCAACTGACCTAGAAAAGCCACACGATRCAGCTGTCACTCAAACCTCCTACATTAAAAAGGGGTAAAGCTGCCRTTAAAGCCCCCCACCTTTCCCAACACTGTAGAGCAGGTCTTACCAGAGCATGCAAAGCCACATTTTGAGTGGTGCGGCCAAAATACACACCTTGAGTATGTTTGAGCTCAATGCTACAACTCAGGCTAACGAAGCTCACCCAACCAACTGTGCAAAGGCCATGACCTATGACTGCTTTACTGCGAGTGAATTCAGGCAACAATGCACTTCTGTATCAGACACAGACAAGTCCAAATATTTCAATTTCTAAATCAACTTATATTTATTAGAAAATATTGACATCAGATACATGAAGAACCACAATTAAGAGTATCACCTGTCTGTAAGCTCATGTGCCAACTATCAAAAGCTTTTATAAGGCCAAAACTATTTTAATGCTTATCTGAAAGGATAATTAAAACATCTTTTTTAAAGTTCRGGCTGGAGACATAACTCAGTGGAAGAGTTTATCATGTATGARGCACTATATTCAAACTCCAGAACTAAAAAAGAAATATTTAAGAAATATAGTATGAAGAGATACTCACACAGCAGAGTTTAGGTACATGAACCCTTGTCTGGCCCCCCAATATTAAGACTCATGATTACAAAGTGAATATAGCTCAACGTGGCACACCAGGCAACCCAAGCCAGAAGGCTGAGGAAGAAAGCCCTSGGTTCCATGCCGCTGGGCCAGCAAAAGACAGTATCTCAAGTCCACCATGACAGAGTATATGAACTCAACAGGATAAAATTCAAGTCAAAATGATAGCAATAAATGGTACTGAGTGCCAAAGGACAGGCCTCTTTGAAAAGGCGAATTTTCAAAGAAGATAAAGTAGGCAAACGTCATGCCATAGATGCAACACAGGCTGCAACAGGGAGGGGAGGGGAGTGTGTGSGAGCTGATGCCGGCACCACTGTGTGCACCGGCTGAAAACCACGATACCTGGAACCGCACACGTGCACATGTATGTACCTTATACATGAGAATACCAGGCATAATGAAGGGGAGACGGTGGCTCAGTCCTGAGCACTGCAAACCACATGTGGCGAGATCCTGACTATGAGAATTGTTCCCTTTCTACTTAATGTTACCTAGATTACACAAACTTGATAATTAACCCACAAGTGTTCTGTTACTATTTAAATTTAAAAGACAAACATTCTATTAATAAAACTATAAAACATAACTCACAAAAACAGGAAAAAGAGTTAACATATGCTTTATTTCATGGGAAATAAATTTGTAACAAAAAATTTAGTTTTTCCTTGTTTTATTTTTCCCCCCAGACAGGGCCTCCCACTGAGACTTGGTTGACCGAACAGTTACTTGTAGCACAGGTTGGCTTAACACTTTAGCAACCCTGTCTCAGCTTCCCGAGCGCTGGGATTACAGGTGTACACCACTACGCCTGGCTCATTACTCAATACCATTTTAGGAAAGAAAAACAGATACCACAGAAATTTTACAAGATATTTTACTCTCCTAAAATACTGAGAACTTGAATGTGAAAAGTTAATCTCAAAAGCTTACAAACTAGAAAACCTCTAAATGGCCATGTAAGATTATTACGTAAGCACTAAGAAGGGGGTCTGTTACAAATATTTACAATATCACTGTATTTACAATTCTGGTCTGTACTGCATCGTACCAGACTTGCACCAAGTGTGAAACATCTATAATTTCCTGCCAAGTTTATATATATTACAAAATCTTCAATTTTGGTAGGCACTGTGCCACATAATTTTCTTTCTTTCTAAAGCTATTTATATGCCCCAGTCCCTCCATTCTTAATTTGACTTAATTTATAATGGAATACATTACTAAACTACTTTTGACATAAAAAAAAAAAAAAGCATCAGACCGCCCGGCGGTGGTGGCGGCGCACGCCTTTAATCCCAGCACTTGGGAGGCAGAGGCAGGCGGATTTCTGAGTTCGAGGCCAGCCTGGTCTACAGAGTGAGTTCCAGGACAGCCAGAGAGCCAGAGCTACACAGAGAAACCCTGTCTCGAAAAACCAAAAAAAAAAAAAAAAAAAAAAAAAAAAAAAAAAAAAAAAAAAAAAGGGGGGCATCAGATCTGGGGTAATAGTCTCTACTTCCAAATCAGATTCAGTCCACTGTCATAAATTAATTAGCATTCATTACCGTTGGCCATAAGGAACTTGGGAATTAAGTCAACATTCCAGTCTCTTCCTCTCCCCATTGATGCTGGCGGTTGTCCTGGTAATTTAAATCTTTTGTATAACTAAAAGCAGAACAAAAAATAATCAATAAYGTAACAAAATGTAATTTTTATCAAAAGTTATCAATGATTTTTAGAACGGAGGTTGTGGTATAGCACAATTCCAAGAGTTAAAGCACAAGGCAGTTTAGTTTGAGTCAGATAATTATTTCGCCATCGAAGGCTTTTAGGTCTCAATATATTATGTAATTAATCACAGTACTTAATTTATGAACTAATGCTAAGATTAACAGCACTGTTTCCCACTGACTGTAGAATCATTTAAACTCATTCCCTCTAATTTTACTTCTCTAGCTACACAAGATGAAATATAAATGATACACATCTCAAACTAGATAGAAGTAATTCCTGTGAACTCGTAGTTCTGAGGTTTTACTGAAACACAACTGTTGTATAAAACTGCACACACTTAATGTATACACTGCGATAAGTGTGAACCTAAGCACACACCAATGATTACGTCACCAAAGAACACGATGCACAAATTCACCTCCAATGACTGCCTCCCAATGTAACAGTGTATGAAGTTAGCAGTTCAACAAGTTTTTTCAGTCTCATAGCCTGAACTTCTCCAGGGAAAAATAGGATAAAGGAAAGGTGATAAGACTTGTAGACTCGGAGACGAGAGAAGAAACACACATACAATGCTCAAACCCTTAGGTAATCCTGGTTTTAAAAGTAAGTTTACTGAAGAGCTAACTAAGTATTGCTCTCTGGATGACTGGAAATCTGAATACACTCTAAATAGTGTTCATTTTCATAAATGTAGTGAAACTGTGATGATGTGGAAAACGTCATCCTTAATAGATGGAAACTGAAATATTTAGGTCAAGTGTCATAATGTCTTTATTACTTTCCACTTCTCAAAATCATGAGAAAGCATTGTCTAGTGGCACAGACCCATAAACCAGCACCCTGGAAGCAGGGAGATCTTGAGTTCAAGGCCAGCTAGGGCTACATAACAAAACCTTGTAAATTAAAAATACAGTAACAAGTAACTAACAACAACAACCCCACAAATCAAATCAACTACACCAAAACARTAACTGCTAGATTCAGATGGAAGGTTTTGCTACACTGGTAATAAAATACTTTCAACTCTTCTATATTCCTAAAGGGAAGAAGAAACTACTGATATATGTATCAAATTAATCAGGCAATGATTTTAATACTTCTGGGAAAAGTGTATATTATTTTCACAAAAAAGTTTTACTCACCATATATGTAAATGTATACAAGCTCCAGATAAATTTAGAAAAACTCACTTATGACTCATGTCTTATCAAAAAGGGGAGTGAAAAAAAAGAAAAGAAAAAAGACAGCGGAGCAAACAGTAGTAAGCTTGGAATCAGCCCTGACCTACCAGTGATGAGGAATACAGGGCGGTAACAGACCAGTAATCAGGCCGGGCATCAGCAAGGGCATGCGCTGGCA
>BDUI01002798.1:77775-97241 GCA_002335545.1 Apodemus speciosus | reverse complement strand
GGATGTTTCCAAAGGCTGAACACAGCTCATTCCCAAGGAAGATGAAACAAAACAAAACAAAACAAAATTACCTTCAAAATTCACTAGTTGAGTAGAAAGGCAAGTGTGTTACCTTAGTGATGACAATTAGCTACAAATTGAGCTCTGTTCCAGAGCCCCCCCCAGCCTCTCTGTGTGTGTGTGTGTGTGTGTGTGTGTGTGTGTGTGTGTGTGATTTCAAAAGCAACACCCAAAAGATCCAAAGCATCTCCAAGCAGCATCACTGTGTCTTAAAACAAAAGATCAAGGCCTGCTCCTAGTACCCTACCTCTGTCAGCTAAGCCCCGCATCCCAAAGGTAACGCAACATCTCCAAACAGTGCCACCAGCTGGGGACATATAAGGCCGTGGGGGAWTCATTCAAAGCACAAGCTGCATTCTTCACGTGTATGCCCACTGTGGCACGGACATATCCTCAGCTCTATCTCCCACTAYCTGAAAACAAGCTCTCGAACTAAGCAAACTGTGCTTGGCATCTGAGACCTACGGCAAAGGGGAGGCTGCTTAAGGGACTTTCTCTGTCCCCCCTCCAGACTAAAGCCTAAAGGTTCCCAGTGGGAACCTCTTCTGACCCCTGTCTCTGCCATATGATCTGGGTCATAGGAACTGGCCGCAGCTGCTTGCTTCCAGCCCTATAGATGGAGCTGACCCAACACCATATTTTCCCACCGCAATGGAGAATCCTAAGACTGCGAACCTAAATAAACACCTCTTCCCTTGGGCTGCTTTTGTCCAAGTGGTCAGAAAAGTAGCAAATGTCCTCAAAAACCCACCAAATGTCCTCAGCAAACACCTGGACCCCGTGCTCTCTCGTGTCCTAACCATATTGCTCTCACTGCAAAGCAGATTTTTTTGTTTTTGTTTCCTTGTTTGTTTTTGAGACAGAGACTCACTGTGTAGCCCTAGAACTCACTACAAATACCAGGCTAGCCTCAAACTCAGGAACATCCACCTGCTTCTGCCTCCTGAAGGCCAGAATTAAAGGCATACACTACCACACCTGGAACAAAGCTTTTAATTAACTGCCTACTTACAGGTCTCCCTAGAGACACGGAGTTCCTGGTGACCCAGAATATGCCGTAAGACCCTCTATAGTCCTGGTGTTAAGAAAGGCACATTCTGTAAAGGCCTAGACAGTGGACCGGACTAAATGTCAGAGTTAAAGCTGCTTGCACAGCATCCTGCCCAGGACAGTCTATTCTGTTGGAAATTACTTGGATAAGCAGCTATCAGGGCCACTGGGAGGACACACACAGAGACTCACTATGGTGGCCATGTCACCTGCCCCATTCAGTGGGGATTTGCTGGAGACTCTGAAGAAGCCACAGATAAAGATGCTGCACAGGTCACTTTGATCTTGGACCAGAAGGCTTCCTCTAACGGTCACCGGCCTTTACTCTGTTGAGTTAGCTAAAATGTTCTCAGCACACCAGGTCAGGATTCTTCATACCTAAGCCTCCCTGTTCCTATGCTCTCTCAAGTGTCCAGAACTCTTCTAAAGGTCTTCTTGCTCCCTCTGTTTTGGTTCTTTTGGGACAGAGCCCAGGTAGTACAGGTTGGCCCTGACATACTACCTTCCAAGGGCATATTATAGGAATATGCCGCCATGTCCCCTTCCCCTTGTCCGTCAGACATTTCCTCAGTAATCTTCAGCCTGTCCAATCCTTTCTTGTGATCTGTTTTGCTCTCCAGACTGACAGAGGGTGACAGGGCCTGAGGGAGAAGGCTACGGCTATCAGGAAGGGGCCAGGGGGCATGGCGGTGTCTGCAGGGGTGGGCCTAAGTGCCCCGTGCCTGTCTGTCAAAGGAAGCAGAAAAGGCTGCTTAGCCTCAGTGTCGGCTTGATGTGATTAGAAAGTGGAGGTCTGGATTCACTTTTAAAGCAAGCTGCATTTTCAAAGAACAAAAGTGTTTTTCACTGGCCAGCCAGAGAGAGTGCTAAATGTAAAACGCTGTCTGGTCACTCACGCTGAACGGGCACACTTCTCCAGGAGCTTCTGGAGTGACAGCAGATACACAAGTTGACACTGACACTATGTGCTTGGTCACTCCTAAAAGCTGCCAACCACGACCAGGTGGAAGTCAGGCACCTCGTGGAGAAGGGAAAGTTGAGACTGGATCAAGATGACGGCTGTGCCAATCCAACTCAAGTTCTTCATGCTTTCAAGAGGAGGGACTGAAACCTGAGCCTCCACACCTGAGTCAGGTGAGACCACACCCAGGGGAAGAGAGAGATAGAACAGGACAGGAGTGACCCAAGAGGCTCTGTCAGTGAAATGTACACTGCCATGTCCTGTCCAGGAACACCTTGCATCTTTTTTTTTTTTTKTTTTTTTTTTTTGTTTTTCGAGACAGGGTTTCTCTGTGTAGCTCTGGCTGTCCTGGAACTCACTTTGGAGACCAGGCTGGCCTCGAACTCAAAGATCCACCTGCCTCTGCCTCCCAAGTGCTGGGATTAAAGGCGTGCGCCACCACCGCCCAGCAACACCTTGCATCTTTGCTCTTTTCTCTGACAGGTGACATGTGTGAGTGGAACTGAGACCACACACAGTGGCACTCATCAGTGACCATCAAGTGCTACTGCTCTGACTAAAATATGATTTGGCAGAAGGAATAGGAAAGTTAAAAAAAAAAAAAAAAAAAAAAAAAAAAAAAAAAAAACAAGCAACGGGAGTGGTCAGTGAGAACACCACATTGCAACATGGTCTCGATTTTGCCTAAAGGAGAATTATATATGAATTTGGAGTTTAAACGGCTCTTGCAACAGCCGCTCCTGTCCCTCTGTCAATTCTGCCCTTACTTTTTCATGGCCATATTTTAGTGTTCCTTCTCTACCAAGGTCAGGGTTGGGCTATGGCTCTGTGCCTACCTCCACTCCAGAACAGAACAGCCTGGGAAGTGCGGTTCAGCAGTAACCATCAGCAATTTACACAGCCAGCTTTGCCCTTAGGATTTGTGTTTAAGTCTGGGTTTAATTTCCACACAGAAAAATTTACAATATTTTTCAGTAGCCGTGGATGGTAATGGAGAAGGTCATTTCATGCGGTCCAGGCTGATTGATCAACATAAAACCACACAGCAAAGTCCATTTGAGCTCCTCTCTTCCTGGCAGCATAAGCTGCCCTGGGCAGGATCAAGGGCTGTCAATAAGGTCTCTACTGACCCAGAGATTAAGGAAGGGTCTGCACAGTGTACATACACACACATGGAAGGGAGGGAGGGAGAAAAAAGGGAGGGAACACCGAGAAACAGTAGAAGAATAGAAGTCTGGAGTTTAAAAAGAAATGTCAACACAGGACCACAAGGGACTGGACTAGGACAGTCCAGCTCACAGATGATCATGAACAATGGCATAATCAAAATGTAACAATGCTCCCGGTGGAAACTTAGGAGTTCTTTGGAAAGTCAGTTGGATGGTGATTTGCTGGGGCAGACTCATGGAGGAACATTTTCCTGAAGCAGACACTGGTGAAAGGATGTTTTGCAAGCACGTGAAAGGCCACGTGATGGAGTATTTTTCACCAGTGACACTGAAAGGATGAGAATTACGGCCTAGGGATCCCCTGTGCCCAACTCTTAAATGACCCCAAAGGGTCAGAAGTTTAGCCGGCTCTTTGTTGGAAACTGGGTGAAAGGTCACGTTCCTTGGGCCCGCCCAGGAGTGCATGTGTCCCACCCGCCTGCAGTGTCCAGCTGCATGCCGCAGGCCTGGGAGGGTCCCCAGCATCCTTTCCCGTCTCTCCTCCACAGAGCAACTGGGGTGCGGGCGAGCGGGGCTGGGCCGGTGGGGTCACCTCTCGGGCTGCCGGGCTCGTGCTTGGTGAGGGCTCGGGTCCCCGGGCACCTGCAGCTGGTTGGAGGGCCTTGAATACATAATCCTGGCCCCGTAACAGGAAATGCGTAGTGACCCTGTACGTGACCCTGGTCCCGTAACAGGAAATGCGTAGCAGGAAATTTGCTAACTAGTTGCTAGCTGGCTTCTATAGGAAACTGATTGGTCCTTGGGGCGAGGGCTTGGATAATTTAAACTGATTGGCTTAGAAGCTATGGAGTGTACAAATCAATTGGCTCATACTGTGCAGGCTCTCGATATTAAGGAATGATTGGTTTGTGATACACGGGTTTTGTTGTAAACCTATAAAAGCTGTCTCGATTCTGCACTCGGGGCTCACAGTCCTCTACCCCTGCGTGGTGTACGGCTGTGAACCCCAGAGCCTCTGGAATAAAAATCCTCTTGCTGTTGCATCAAGACCGTTTCTCGCGAGTGATTTGAGTGTCACCTTCCGAGGCGTGGAGTGCTGGGGCACCCCCGTGTTTTTTTGGGGGGTCTTACAACACATGTATTGGTCTGTCTTACATTGTGTGATTGAGCTACATTACTCAGGACTCCATAGAGAGAAATGCACCAAACAACTTCTGGTGTTGTGTTATAGTTTTTTGTCACTTCTGAAGACTCAGGCTGATTGGCAGAGTGATGTCTGCTGAGACAGATGGGCGTGCTGAGGGAAGACACAATGAGGCAAGACCGGTGTGGGACACGTGATGTCTGGAAGGAGCATAAACAGGACAGTGACAGCTGAGCCAGGCTTGCTTATCGAGCTAGCTGTGTAACACGTGTGGGTCTCCACTCTTTGCTGATCTTTGCTTGCCTGAGAGAGGCACAGTCGAAAGCTTCCCCTGGCCCTCCTCCTGGTCCCTCCGCTGACTCATGCTGAGGCCGAGGCCGGCTGACTCCACTAGGTAGTGCCACTGCTGCTGACTTGTGTTTATTATTTCAACTCTATTGAACTGGACTGTTAGCATATCCATGAAGTGTTTGCGAGTGGATGGAGCGATCGCTGTTAACCTGTGAACTGGACTGTTGATTTTTAGATAACACAGACAGGAGTTGCTCCAAAGAACCTTTTAAAAGAGGCCCACTTCCCCCATATCCTTTCTTTCCCACTATCTCTGGTGAGTGATGGGCTAAAAGGGAGGTTAAAACACTTAAAAATGATCATTAAAAATGAATTCTAAAAACATTTACGTTACACATTTCTATAGAGGAAGCACATTTGGCGCAGAACTGAGTAGGCAAAATAATGGCCACCCAATGATATCACACCCTAATCTCCCAGTTGAGAGTACTTTAGGACCAAGGCAAATGAATGGAATTGACTTCAACATAGGGAGACTATTTTGGATGTCCTAGGTAGACCCCAAAGCAATAAATAATAAGGATCCTAAAAAGTGAAAGAGGTGGGGCTGAAGAGGTCGGAGTGAGGAGGTGCGGACCCAACAGGCTAGCTCAGGCTTTAAGGATGAAGGAAGCAGCTGCAGCTGTGAGCCTAGCAATGTGAGCAGTGTCCACCAGCTACAAGGGACCGGGAGACACCCTCCCCTAAGGCCTCCAGAAGGGAGCATGGCCCTGCTGAAACCCCGAGGTCAAGCTAGTGTGTCTTAGACTGAAGACAGTATACCGGTGCAGTGTGTGACTCTAAAGTTTGTGACTATTTGTTATGGAGGCAACAGAAAATGGAGACAATAATCATGAGGTCCCTAATTATTTCTACCGTGGACGAAAAGGTGGGTCTAGGAACACAGCCAATAGACATGGAGAAGGTTAACAAGGAGAGGCCGTACATACTAAAGGCCAAGCTCCACTGGAACGTTAAATCGAGGACAGACGCTAGGCAGGTGAGGATCCGAGGGAGCTCATGCCACCTCTTTCCCAGGGATAGCCTCTCCCACAGCCCTCCCTTCAATGTTACCTCTCAGTGCTCACCCACTGTTCACACACGGGCACCATTGGTAGGCCGGCTCCCGGAGTTCATGGCTCTTGTAGTGGTTGTTAAAAAGGAATCCACACTAAGCTGATTGCCATGGCTTCTATTCACTGGCTCTAGTTACATGTTCTTAGAATGTGGATGTAAAGATATGATGACAAGCACCATGGATATTTGTCTGACATTTCTTCTCCTAAGTTCAGTCAGTGCCTATGCTTACTGTCCTTTCTCTCTATGCTCCCTTGAAGATGTGGCATTCGTGACCAAATGGAAATACAGTTTGGGGACGATATTCAGCAGTTCCAATGCTAGGTGCCAGGGCTAGACCAGCCACGGTTACTTACATGTTTAGGCAAGGGGCTCTTGAAAAGTTTGTCTAGCCAGAACATCTCTGATTGTAAGATGAGGGAAATTCATATACTCATTTATCTGATATTTATTTTTAATACTAATTTTGCCATTTTCTGTTCTGGCACTTATTAAAATAATCAAGAGTTTTATGATACAGTTTGGATTTGTTGGGAGTTTTCTGTGGTTTGCCAAGTCTCTGCTTAAAAGTGGGTACCCTGAGAAAGATGGTCTGAGCTGTCCGGAAACATCTAAGCAAGCTCACACCCACTCTCTTGTAGAGTCTTCCATGTTGTAGTTTTGATACTCTGTTTGATATCTTTATTCTGCAGGCTGTCTTCAAATCCATTTTCTTACCTCAGATTTGGAGTTGCATTTCAACAAGATGGAGCTGGGGGTAGAGGAAGCTGAAAACAGTTAAATATAAGGCATAAAAATAGCTCAAGAAGACCCACTAAGAACAAAGAGGCACTGGCTGTCCTCAGAGGTGGGAACCCAGTGGTTAGAATATTAAATCTACTGGAGATCAGTGAATAACTCAGTCACCAATGGTGCACTGGAGTCACATTAAGTAAAGAAATTGTGATGGTTTGTATATGCTCAGCCCAGGCCACACCTGTTGGAGTAGGTATGTTATTGTGGGTGTGGACTTTAAGACCCTAGTTCTAGCTTCCTGGAAGCCAGTATTCTGCTAGCAGCCTTCAGATGAAGATGTAGAATGCTCCACCTGCACTGTGCCTGCCTGGATGCTGCCATGTTCCTGCCTTGATGATAATGGACTGAACTTCCAAACCTGTAAACCAGCCCCAGTTAAATATTGTCATTTTAAGAGTTGCCTTGGTCATAGTGTCTGTTCACAGCAGTAAAACCCTAACACAGAAATCAAAGCACTTCCCTTTGATTCCCCTAGATTTGGATTCTCTACTTCACTCTCCATGTCCTCCATCCTGTTTGCCTGTTGTATGAGTGTGAATCTATGCCTGTCTGAAGACCATCTGATGAATCTGTTCCTGTGTTTGTCCTTGTGTGTCTGGGTGCTGTGTCTGTGTATAGATATACTCCTAACAAACAGCTTTGTCTTTCCTGAACAGCACAGAAAGCGTTACCTGGGGGGAAGGAATGAGAGATACTTATCGGAAATCTTTTTTTTCCAGAAAGACTTTTTTCAGAAATAGTGATTTACAAAGGATTAAGTCACTGACCCAAATGACCCAGAAAACACAGTATTACAAACATCATCGGTTATAAAGCAATACTCCTATGTTGCCTTCGATATTTATTGGATATTCATTTTATAAGACTGCTTTCAGTCTCTATTTGCTGTTTGTAGCAAATGACTATCATAACACATATGCATTATTCTGCATCTGTCAGAGGCATGAAAAAGTATATAACTGAAGATTATGCCTACGCACTAGCTTAGCTGATTGCATGGGAACTCCAAAGCAAGTAAGACTGTTACATTGCTGTCTGGTTTTTTTGTTTGTTTGTTTTGTTTTGTTTTTGTTTTTGTTTTTTGAGTTTCTATGGGTAGCCCTGGCTGTCCTGGAACTCGCCGGGCTGGCCTGAAACTCAGCGATCCAGCTGCCTTTGTTTCCCAAGTGTGGGGATTAAGGGTGTGCACTGCCACATCTGGCTACGGTTCTGTTAAAGCTGTGGTTCTCACCCTTTCTAACACTTTGACCCTTACATACAATTCCTCACGTTGTGGTGACCCCCAATCATAAAATTATTTTTGCTGATACCTAACTATAATTTTGCTACTGTTATAAATCATAATTTAAATGTTTTCAGATGGTCTTAAGCAACCCCTGTGAAGGAATTGTTTGACCCCCAAAGGGGTCACAAGGCACAGGCTGGGAATCATGTCTTAAAGCCAGGTTAGCAAACACCTTGAGTAGAGGACACAACAGGACAGCAGTCTCAAGTCGTAAGTGACCTCCGTGTATTATTAACTCTTGTTATGAGGTCCAACAAAAGTTTGTCTTTAAAAATGTAAAAGTTATTTTGTTCATAATATCTCATTTTTATGCACTATTTAAGGATAAATATTTTTAAATTTAAATTAATTAATGCCATTTGGCTATTGCTATTCTTCCTCTATTCCAGGTATAACCAGAAGGTCGGTGACAGCAATCTGATAGCTCCCAGGTTCCTGTGGACTTCTATTTATACTATAGAAAAGGATGGGCAGCCTATGTGTAAGAAGCATCACACAGTGAAGACCCCAGTGAGCATTAACAGGTTTAAGAGTGCTTCAGAAGCTAGCCCGTGTCGAGATGCAATGTCAGGTCTATCTGATTTTGCTTCTCAAATACATAGCCTTCAAGAACCTCTCTCTCTCTCTCTCTCTCTCTCTCTCTGAATGGAATGGCCACATCTGTAAAATAACAGCCCTGGGCTAGGCAGGCTTTGTGGCAGATTCCAAGCTCCAACATTTTATAACGACTTGACTTTAAGATCAAGATAGCCAAACAGCAACCCAGACCTCTTCCTTTCTCAGCTCCAGGGTCACAATCTCCCTAATCCTTCAGACAACCCCTAGTCTGTCCCCTGATGAGAATCAATCAATATGTTCATAGCAGCAGGGCTCTCTATCCATAACAAAAATCTTAGCTCTTCACATCACAAAACCTCCAGAGAAAGGGAAGTGTCAGTGCTGAGCATTTCAATGTGACAGAGGCAGTCTGATAATCTTTAATAAAAAGGAAACCTATTAACAAAATCCTTGAAGGCACCCAGGAAGATGGAGTAATCACTTTTAGCATCAGGAYTTTCTTAGTCATCTTCAAAGATGAGTATCTGTGTATCTGATATGTAGGTCAGCATAAGGATTCAAAGTAAAAGTATGAAGTCCAGGCACGAAGATGTAAGACTAAGTATTCAGTATTTAAATCCAAGCCATAAAATATCTTCTATAAAAATATAACTAGGCCTTCACTAATGGTTTTTGTAAGTTTTTAGTTGGTGAGGTTGTGTAAAATTTAGAAAAATAAGAAATTTCATAGAGACAGAAATGCATTCAGTGTCTATAGGTTTACAATAAGGTCATCAGAAGCCTAAGTGAGGACACAAGCTATGTACTTAAAGCAGTTACCAATCTAGCATTTGGAGTGGTTCACACACATGGTATAATTGTATTGTTTTCATTCTGCTGAACCAGTCATTCATGTATAGAAAGACAGAAACTGAGAAAAGGAAGAAAAATCTCCAAAGAGCCCTGAACTAAGATCCCCTCACTTCCTCCGCAAGACCTCCTTCCATACTCCTTCGACTCACCCTCTGCCCAGATACTAGGCAGCGCACTGGGGACATATTGGTGAGTGCCACACAGGTCAGGTCCCTGGACTCAGACCTCACACTGTAGCAAGGGAGAAGACACTCAACCTACTTAGGGCTTGTTTCTTGTGTCTTTCAACAAATAGGTTCTGAATGTTACTGGGTACCAGATACTGCCTAGACCTCTCAGACACAGTAGGGAGCGTGACAGAACCCTCCTGGCACAGAGCTCCGTTCGGGTAAGGATACAAATACTAAACAAGTAGGCAAAGGAGTGCCTTCGACAGTGTCAGTATAAAGAAGGGAGACATCAAGGATAGATGACTACTTGAAAGTGCGAGGCAGTGTTACTCACGGAAGTAGCCAGGAGTCGAAGGAAGCTCACGGCCTCTAGCAACTATCTGAAGATGCAGTTCTGGCCCTATAAGAGGATGAGGGAGGGAAGATGGGGAGTGAGGGATGAAAGCAAAGCAGTCAAGGAGAGAGGACTGAGAGGGCTAAGTGTGGGTAGGACAACTAGTTAGGAGGTTAGAAATGCTGGTCCCCTGAGGCAGTGGTTACTTAGGTAGCAATGGAAGGCTGGGGGTAAACTGTGATGGCTAATCCAATTCATCAAGATGTGGTACTTACAGGCAAGAGAGCAAGCAGGAGTTCTAATCAAAACAACAGATACTCTGACTTAAAAATAAGAGGATACTTCATCAAAGATATGAACCTGTCCAAGGAAGCATACTGGAAGATATTTAGCATCAGTTATTAAAGAAATGCTAATGAAACTCACAGTGCAGTATCGCCTCATACCTCACAGGGTCCCTCTGGGGCTGCAGAGCTGGCTCAAAGGTTCAGAGCACTTGCTGTTCTTGTTGAAGGCCCAGATCCCTAGCACAACTGTCTGGCAGCTCACAACTGTCTGTAACTCCAGTTCCAGGGGATCAAACACTGCTAACTGTTCTCCAGGGCTATTTATACCAACAAACACACAAATAATTTTTTTTTTTTTAAAAATTAAGGGGGAGCTGCAGACTAGGTTCCTGGAGTACTTTGATACTCGAGGTTCAATAGTTTCTGTGGTGTGGATTTTGAATGTTGTCAAAAGGCTGTATACAATGCTTTGGTTCCAATCATGGTGCTATTAGGCAGTTTGGGGCTTTTAAGAGGTGAAGCCTAGTAGGTCTTGTAGTCATTGACTCACGAATGCCCTTGGAAAGGATTGTGGGACACCAGTCCCTTCCTTAATATTTGAGCTTTGTTCTGCCGCATGCTAACTACTATGAAACTGCTCTCCACAGGCCCTGAAGCAGGCAAGTGCAAGCCCAGATCAGCCTTTATCGTAAGTGGATTACTTCGGGTATTTGCTTTGGTGATGGAAAGCTGACAAACACATAAGTCATAAGCCAGGCAGGAAATAAGGCAAAGAATCCTGATAGGAAAGCTGGCAACTGACTAGGTCATTCAAGAGGTGCAAACAAGTTCAGTGGTCAGGAAAGGCAAGGGAATGGCTACGGTGGGCCATGAAATCTAAACTGTTTTATAAGGGAGTAAGAACACACTAGATTTTGATGACACACAGCATAAACAGGTAAGGTTAAATAATGAAGGTCTTGGAGGGAGGTCAAGAGAATTGTTGAACAGGTCACTAATGTCAAGAGCGTGCTAGGAGCTGGTGGCAGAGGTAGACAGGAAGCAGTCTACGAGTTAGGATCAGTGACCAGGCAGCCTGACACTGTACAGTAATGGATGGCTTACAGATGGACTGGATAGAGGTGTGGAAACACAAGTTTACCTGCTCGGTTCCCATGAGGATTATCCTTGCTTATTGAAGGGGCTTGGGAAGTCTAAAGTTGGTCAATTGCCCTCAACCTGAAACAACTTCTCTCTAGAACTTAAGACCCAAAGACCCTTTCCTTGGAAACACAAGCAGTAACAGCGGCCTGCCAATAGTGCCTGAGACCTCAGTTCCAGAGTCTATAAAAGCACCAGGCAGGATCTACTAGACCACCTAGATCCTTGATTTGTCTGGACTTTTGGTTTCAGAGCTACTCAAAGCCAGGACATAGAAAGCACTTTCTTTCAGTTCCCTCAGCTGGAGGGCTGAGTTCTCAACACTGCTTTCAATGCTGCCCTCAAAATGAGGTTCTTAATCACAGGAAGAGTATCCCAATAGGACCACTCCTTCTTTCTACCAGACTCCAAGAACATCGTAGCCAGAGGCTTCATCTGAGAAACATTTGGAATAATACTGCCAGGCAGCTCTACAAGTAGAAGCCCTCGATGAAACTTTCTTCAGGAAGGGGCTGAACCGGATGATAGCGAAGGTCCTTTCCAGCTAAGATATCCTAGATTCCAATCAAATCATCTATTCCACTGAAGCAGCAGCAGAGGCCCAGGTGAGAGAAGGAGATACATTCATGTCCTGAGACATCTTGATGGCTTTGAAATAAATAAATAAATAAATAAATAAATAAATAAATAAATAAATGCTAATTCCAACTAAAATCTATAACTAATCTTTTTTACAGATTATCTAAGCTGGACTAGTCACATAGGAGGCTGGGTCTTAGTTAAGGTTACTATTGCTGTGATGAAATACCATGACCAAAGCACCAAAGCAATTTTGGGAGGAAGGGTTCTTTGGCTTCTACCTCCATATCACTGTTCATCATCAAAGGAAGTCAGGACAGGAACTCAGACAGGGCAGGAACCCGAAGGCACCCGCCATGGAGGAGTGCTTGCTTACCGTTTTGTACCTCAAGGCTTGCTTAGCCTGCTTTCTTATAGAACCCAGGACCAGCAGCCTAGGGATGGCACCACCCACAACGGGCCGGGCCCTGTCCCATCAACCACTCATTAATAAAATGCCCTCTAGCTGGATCTTTTAGAGGCATTTTCTCAGTTGAGGTTCCCTCCTTTCAGGTAACTGGAGCTTGTGTCAAGTTGACATAGTAGAATAGTAGAGTGTTTCTTGCACGTTTGCAGTCACCATGATCTTACAGAATTCACCAAGTGACTATTCATCTCATGACCTTTTTCACTCAAAAGGAGGTGGGGAGAAACCACATTAAAGGAAGGACTCTGGCCTTTGAATGTTAGGGTTTGGTGAAGAGGAAACAAGGGAAATGACATAACACCAAGGCAAATTCTAACACAGCTACCATGTGCCTCTCTAGGGACAAACCATCTGTTGCTGCCCTGTCCCGGAAACAGAATTAAGTCTTGATCCTGCCTTGCTTCTACTGCTCTCTGCTCCTTTCTAATGCAAAATGCATCCCTTTGTAAATGCTAATACAAACGCCATCCCTCACAAGTTCTCATTAATTCAAAGTGAGGTAAGGATGGGGAATGTGGCTTAATTCCCCATTAGAGTACTCTGTGAAGCCCTGGGTTTAATCCTCAGTATCACAGACAACAATAACAACAACAACATGAAATATAGTAAATGAAAAGAATCCACAGAGCTAGTGGGGGCACAATCCCTGCTACACTGAAACTATCTGGTAGCATCTCCTATGCTTTGCTTTCTGCATGTATCCTAAATGCTGTAAAGCCATAAGCCATGGTCCGTACATCTGTCTTCCTAGCATTTAGAAGGATGAGGCAGAGGGCTGATGAGTAGTCTAGGCTGCAAAACAAGACCCTGCCTAAACGCCAAATAAATAAGCCTCGTGTGTAGTAATCTACGGACATATTGTTGAATATTGGATTTATCTTCCTTTGTGATCTATAAGCTGTGCTTCCGTTTTCAGGCTTTAAATACAGCTTGTATTCACTAGTGGTTACTCTTAAGGTTATATTAACATATGGGTCTTTGTCTTAGAGTGGTGTCTTAAATCAGCACCACTCGAACAATGTCAAGGGCTGCAGGATGCTTTCGTAGTCCAGTCTCCTTTGTCCAAGTTCACATATGGTCAGTCCAGCATTTGATTTCCAGTTTGTTTTAAGCATTCGACTCTACCCAGCTGTTTGTTTAGAATCTGCCGCCCTCACCCGACTGATTTCTTGGCTCACTGGGGCCTTAAGCACCCTACGCCTCTTCGGGGCTCCGCTCCATTCAAGCTTACACGGCACCCTTCATTAGAACTTCTGCTGTACCTTTCTTTAAAAAGCCTGCCTCTTTCAATACACTGTCAATGGAGAGTAAGTGGGTTCCAATAGAACTACCTCACAACTCATTAGAAAAGCTGATTGGGGGCTCGAAGTGGGGGTGGGGGGATGATGTATTAATCTGTTTTCAACTTCTAGGCAGCAACAACCCAAACTTCTATGATCTTCAAGCAGATCTAGACAGGCATGCCCCTTTAGTCTCCACTCTAGATCTCTGTGTCTAAGAGCACGAGGGAAGCCTCCCACAAATCCCCCGGCAGCCTTCACCATGCTGCCGTCCCTAGCAGCCCCTCAAGCTCTTTTGCTGTAGTGGTTTTTCCATTTGGTTTTGTGTTGATTGGTTGGTTGGCTCTGGTCTGTTTATTTTAAAGACGGGGTCTTACTGTGCTGCTCTTGCTTTCCTGGCACTCACTATGTAGATCAGGCTAGCCTCATACTCATAGATATCTGCCAACCTCTGCCTCTCAGGTGCTGGGATTAAATCCTCTCAAGTTTATAACAGAGGTAAATAATCACTGTCAAATAGTAAAAGCTCTTTACAGTCACACTTTCAGAAACGTTCTATTTATTATGATCAAGATTTTAAAATCTGCAGATATTTTTGCAGGGCAGGATTCTAACAGTTAACACTGAAATGCCCGGGGCTGAGGCTGCAGCCTAATGAAGCAATGCTTCCCAGCGCGCAGGAGCCTCTGCATTCGCATCACTGAAAGTTAATTAATTACTCATTTAAAAGGCTCTCTGCTTAACAACAAATTTCAGATGGCCTAAAAAATACATTTAGCAGAGAAGACATTAACAGTCATATGTTAAGGCTGCTCAAAGCCAGGTGCTGCATAAAAGATTCATGATGTCGTGCTTACGTGATCCAAACAAAAATGAACAATGCTATGTGGACCCCTATGAGTTCAAATGGATGCTTGTGAGTTCTAAAGTTAGAAGCCAGGCACRCACACACAAAAATCCATTCTCTGTCAGGGCTCTCATTCAAGGGAGACAGTGACAGCAGAATGGCTCCTTGCTTGCCACCAGGCAGCCACACCAGCTGGGTGTCTTTGGTTAGTGTAGGATGACAACAGCACCAGAATGTCAACGTATTCAGGTGCTGTGCACCCAGCTGCTACCCAAAGCCTGGGTAGAAAACAAGAGTTCTCTAGTTGTGCCTGTCGGAGAACTCAATATAAAAGCCGTCAGAGTGGAACACCAAGTCTTTGGGATTTCTGCTCGTAACTCCACAGAACGCTCCACTTCAATCTTAGGTCCTCCACCCTGACAGTTAACAGAGGCACACAGCAAACCTTATGTACTTGCTGAAATCCCCACCTGGGTATGACAATCTGTTCCTTAATATTCACTATTTTAAAACCCACAGAGCAAACTTGTATGGAATCTTACACTTCGGTGCTTCCTGTTCTGAAAACCTGGCTACTTGTTACTCAAAGCTGCTGTTCTAGTTAGTGCATGTCTGGGAGGCGAGGAAAGTAATCACATGAGAAAAAGCACAGTGCTCCTGTTCAGAATTGTTTATAACTAGAAAACCCAGAAGTAACCTAATGTCTGAGAATAAAAGAATGTTTGTGCAAAATATAGCACATATTCCAGAGAGGAGGTTAGGTGATTTTTTTTTAAAGATTTATTTACTTATTTTATGTATATGAGTACACTGTTGCTGTCTTCAGACACTCCAGAAGAGGGCCTTGGATCCCATTACAGATGGCTGTGAGCCATCATGTATGTGGTTGCTGGGGATTGAACTCAGGACCTCTGGAAGAGCAGTCAGTGCTCTTAACCACTGAGCCATCTCTCCAGACCAKGTTAGGTGATTTGAGTATTGACAACACACTGTGGAATTTGACAAATGAAAGTGTGTGTAAATACGAACATGCATGTATTTCTGCATACTTGTGTGGGGGATGGGTAGTCCTGGAGAAGCCATATCCTTTCCTTTGCTGCACTTCTTGTAGCTGTCTTAATTGGTGTAATTACCTGATAAATGCTTCTCTCTCCTTCTGGGCTACAACAGGGGCTCTTAGTTTTGTACACCACGTAACACTCAGGCCTAATAGTTGAAGGAAGGAGACACAAGATACAAACAATGAGGGACACAAAGGGTCCAGGTCAAAGCTCAACTATCAAACTAAAAAGGAACTACTCTCATCAGTTTCACTTAGAGCACAATAAGGCCTGCAGGGCCAGAGGTGGCTGCAACAGGGTTGGCATTCTAAGCAAGACAGGCTCTCTCTGGACCTGTAGTTAAGACAGAGGACAGCTTGGAAGTAGGACAGATGCCTAGAATCTGTCAGAAGGGTAGCAGCATACTTGGGCAAGCAATAGTGTCTGAATTCTGAATTGTCTGAGACCCAGTGATACCTGGAAATGCTAGAGAAAGGATGGGCTCCCTTGAGATGATGCGGGGACCAGTGAGGTGGCTCACAGGGTAAAAGCGCTTGCTGTTACACCTAAATTGGTTAGACCCGAATTTGATCCTGGGAAACACATAGAGAAGAACAAACTCCCTTAGGTGGTCCTCTGATGTCTACAGGCAGGCCATGGCATGTGTGTGTCCATACACACACACACACACACACACACACACACACAGTAGTTATTGAAAGGTACATGTTTAGGAGTACATAGCTTGAAAAAGTGCCGGTGCTAATGTGGCCTGTTTCCAGCCTTTGATGCTCTTTGTCTCTTAGGTTAGTTCTTAGAACAGCATCCCACTATGTGGTTCAGACAACACACTGTCCTCCTGCTTCAGTCTCCTGAGCACTTGAACTGCAGGCATAAGCCACCATAGTTAGCTTCCCAGATGGTTATTCTTAATATCTAAAAGAAAAAAAAAAGAATATCTAAAAGATATTAGGGCTAAAATCAAAGGAAGATGAAGAACAGGTAATGAGCTGAAAGAATCTGACTTTCTCCTCTAATGTTTGCAATTATCTTTTTTTTTTTTTAAAACCTACAAGGAAAAAGTGTGCCCCATTTAAAGAACTGCTGTTTTCTTCTGTTAATTGCTAAGAATTTGAAATCTGTTTTTGCCTTTTCCCCTGGCTCCATGAAAACTCAAAAGTGGAATTTAGGGTCATGTATGGCAGTGATCAGTGAAATGGTCTGGGTACTTCTTAGTTCTACAGAGCCAAGAAGCACATTTAAAAAAAAGTTTGRTACCAGCCCTTTGTTGAATTTGTACTTGGAATAAAATTTTCCGGTTTTGTAGATTGCCAGCTTTAAGGAAAAAAAAGTATTAATGACAATTTAGATAATGCTCTATGGGTAAAACCACAGTATTGGCAGACATCTTGTAGTTAACAGAATTCATTGAAGTCACTTAATAAAAGATCCCTATATAATAAAATCTTCTTTAGATCAATAATATATATGAATATATATATACATATATATATATATATATATATTTACTAATTCTTTGAGAATTTCATAGTGTATTTTGGTGATATTCCTCCTATTTATTCCACTCACATCTGTCTCTATTTCTTTGACCCCCAAGTTTGTATCCCTTCTACATTAAATTACTAATAACCCCAGGGAAAACCGTCCTCCCTCCAGCAGGAGTCATTAGCTGTCCTCAGTGCATCGGTTAGCAGTAGGGACTCATGGACACACCCCCCCCCTACTCCATGCTTGACTGTTGACTGGCTTGATGCTGTGCAGGTGACCACAGATGCTATGTGCCATGAAGCCAGCACTCCTGTCATGTGCAGAAGACACTGTTTCCCTCAGATCTTCCCTGATGTCAGGCTCCTACAGTCTTCTGCCCCGTCTTTCAAGATGGTCTTTGAGCCTTGTGGAAGTGATATAATAGACATCCTATTAATCATGGCCGAAATCAGTGACATAAAAAACAAAATATAAAGGATTGGTGAAATCAAGTTAGTGCTTTGAAAGACTGGCACACCTTCAGGCCAAGCTAACTGCCAGGAGCCATCTAWGAGAAGCTAGAAACTAGCAGGCGATCTTCCTCAACTGGCCAACATGGACTGTTGAGTCATGATGGGTTTGACCTTCTAGGAAAGGCCAAAGATCAAATTTAAGGAATTCCTGCTATTAATATGCTTTTCCTATTATTATTAAATATCTATAAACAATCACTAGGTGTTAGTTCACCCTCTTAAGCAGATTTCTGAAGAACAATGAAGATGTACTGTCTTATAGTGATGCTATATACACAAATAGGTGATTTCTTAATTCTTTTCATTGTTTTGTTTATTTACATTCCAAATATTGCCCCCCTTCTCAGTCACCCTTCCAAGGGTTCTTCATCCCCTCCCCTTCCCCTTTGCCTCTGGGAGGGTGTTCCCTCACCCAGCCTCCTCACCTCCCATTTCCCTTCTCTGGAGTATCATGTCTCTACTGGATTACTCTCCCACTGAGGCCAGACAAGGCAGTCCTTTGCTACATATGTGCTGGGGGGCCTTGGACCAGCCTGAGTACTCTCTTAGGTAGCTTAGTCTCTGGGAGCTTACAGGGGCCCAGGATAGTGACACTGTTGGTCCTCCTATGGGGTCGCCATTCCCTTCAGCTCCTTCAGTCCTTCCCCTAACTCTTCCATAAGGACACCTGACCTCAGTCCAATAGTTGGCTGTAAATATCTGCATCTGTCTCAGTCAGCTGCTGGTAGAGCCTCTCAGAGGACAGTCATGCTACTCTCCTGTCTGCAAGTAATTAAAATGGAGTACATCACAGAAAACATTGACTCAACAGTCAAAGAAAATGCAAAATGCAAAAAGCTTGTAACCCAAAATATCCAGGAAATTCAGGACACAATGAGAAAACCAAACCTAAGGGTTACAGGTATAGAAGAGAGAGAAGATTTACATCTTAAAGGCCCAGTAAATATCTTCAACAAAATTATAGGAGAAAACTCCTCTAACCTAAAGAAAGTGATGCCCATGAACATACAAGAAGCCTACAGAACTCCAAACAGACTGGGTCAGACTAGAAACTCCTCCCGGCACATAATAAACAAAACACCAAATGCACTAAACAAAGAAAGACTATTAAAAGCAGTAAGGGAAAAAGGGCAAATAACTTATAAAGGCAGACCTATCAGAATTACACCAGACTTCTCACCTGAGACAATGAAAGCTAGAAGATCCTGGGCAGATCTCATACAAACCCCAAGAGAACACAAAGGCCAGCCCAGACTACTATACCCAGCAAAACTATCAATCACCTTAGATGGAGAAACCAAGATATTTCATGATAAAACCAAATTTGCACAATATCTTTCCACAGACCCAGCCCTACAAGGGATAATAGATGGAAAATGCCAACACAAGGAGGGAAATTACACCCTAGAAAAAACAAGAAAGTAATCTTCTTCCAACAAACCTAAATGAAAGTAACCACACAAACATAAAAATAACAGGAAGCAACAATCACTATTCCTTAATATCTCAACATCAATGGACTCAATTCCCCAATAAAAAGACAGAGACTAACAGAAATATTTTTCATGTAAATCTTCAATTTTATCAGAAAATGTTTGTAATTCATCTTTCAATTAATTTAGTAATGTCTTTTTATGTCTACCATTTTATCTGTATAATTTTCCATGATAATCTTTAATTTTAACATGTTTTTCTATATATTTCTTCAATTTTGTCAGAAATATTTTCCATGTAAATCTTCAGTTTTATCAGAAAATGTTTATAATTCCACTTTCAATCAACTTAGGAATATTTATGCCTACCATCTTATCTGTATAATTTTTCCATGAAATAGTCAATCTTAACATGTTTTTCTATATTTTTATTCAATTTTATCTGAGATATTTTCCATGTAAATCTTCAATTTTATCAGAAAATGTTTATAATTCCACTTTCAATCAACTTAGAAATATTTTTAGGCCTACCATTTTATCTATATAATTTTCCATGATAATCTTCAATTTTAACATGTTTTTCTATAT
>BDUI01002798.1:63318-76975 GCA_002335545.1 Apodemus speciosus | reverse complement strand
TATCCTGGAACTCACTCTGTAGACCAGGCTGGCCTCGAACTCAGAAATCCGCCTGCCTCTGCCTCCCAAGTGCTGGGATTAAAGGCGTGCGCCACCACCACCCGGCTTAACGTGATTTTCTATATATTTCTTCAATTTTGTCACAAATATTTTCCATGTAAATCTTCCATCTTATCCTAAAATGTTTTTACTTCCTTTTTCAATAAAAGAAAAAAGAAAAAGCAAGGGGAAAAACAAAAAAAGCACTTGGAACTCCATAAAAGATGAAAAATAAAAATCTGTTTTTATATTAAAATATGATTAAGGAAATAAAAAAGAATGTAAAATGGGGTACATATCTAAGCAGAAAAATCTCAATAAACTCAAATGACTGAGAAACAAAGAAATGTCCAGCATTTTTGTACTCAGGGAAATACAAATCAAAACTATTCTGAGATTCTAGCCTATACCTGTCAGAATGGCTAAGATCAATAATAAAACTCAACAACTCATGTTGGCTAGGATGTGGAGCAAAGTGAACATTCATGGACTGCTGGGGAATGCAAAACTTGTACAGCCACTATGGAAATCAGTGTGGTTGCTCTCAGGAAGGTGGGAATCGATCTACCTCAAGACGCCTCTCTTGGGCATATATCCAAAGGATGCTTCATCCTACTGTAGACACTTGCTCAACCATGTTCACTGATGCTCTATTCATAATAGCCAGAAACTGGAAATATCCAAGGTATCTCTCAACAGACAGATGGATAAAGAACATGTAGTACGTTTACACAATCAGCTACTGCTTAACAGCTGAAAACAGAAAAAAATAAATCATAAAGTTTGCAGGAAAATGGATGGAGCTAGAAAAAGTCATCCTGGATTGGGTGAGCCAGCGCCAGAAAGAAAAATAGGGTACATATTAACTTATGTGTGGATGTCAGTTAGCTATTAACTCTACAATCTGTATAACATAGGTTGGGTATAAGGTTAGGGACTAGGGGAGAGGGACAGATTTCCATAAAAATGGGAAGTGGAATATATATTTATGGATGGATGAGAAATAGGGTCTGGAACAGAAAGGTTAAATGTGGAGGGACGGAGAAAAGAGAAGGAATATAGGGAGTGACAACTAAACTTTAGGACTCTTTGAGGTGTTGTAGAAACCCAATATAGTAGAATAGAAGATCTAAATGAAATTGCTCCCAAAAACAGAAAGACAGAACCCCAACTGGATGACTCTTATCACTTATGAAGCTTTTAGTATTGGCAATGGATTACATCTAGTTGAGCTGTTGGCCAAAGGGGTCCTATTGCAGTATAGGTTGTGCTCCATAACCTGACAGGAAGTCCCCATTGCTGAACATGGCACTCAACAGTCATTGGACATGGACAAGTCATGCTAGTGCCTTCCTAGAGTTTTCACTCCTTAGGGACTATGCTCGTGCTACTGGAAGGTATTCTGCTCACTATCAAAGGAGAAAGGTAAACACCAACCAAGCCACACACCCTTCCCTCTACCATGGTGATCTGCATCCAAGCTGTGCGGTGCATCAGTGGAACAGCCCTCATGGGAGGAACCAGCCAGTATCTGACAGGACTACAGTCTCGCTCCATGAGATGAAACCTATGCCCAGTGCTGCATGGATGGCCAAGAACCTGAGACTAGATAGACCAGGGACCAAGGGGAACCCGACTACTGCCCTGCTTAAGGAATGTAGCAGTCAAGTGCATCCTAGTTAGATTCTGCTATACTCAGCGCCATGCTCAGCCACCATCAGATGCTTCCTCCTGCAGGAGATGGCAGCAAACATGGAGACCATCAGGTTGCCAAGATGCAGAGAGTAATAAACTTTGGAGCACTCATTCCTAGTCAGGATGTTTCCAATCAAAACCCTCTCCTCGGCTCTCAGGGCACCCTGTGGAAGATGAGGGGGAAAGAGTGCCACGGAAGGCAGTAGATGCCCGGACTGTGTACGGTCCATCTACTGAGGAGGCACAGACAGGGTGCAGGGTCAGACTAACCCGGAACAAAGCCACCCTGCATGTGTTGCATATGGCAGATAGAGGTAGGAATGCCCAATCAGTTTGGAGCCCCAAACATCACATGACTCCCAGATCCTGAACACTGGGCTGTAAAATTTGGATTAATACAGCTGGATTATAGTATTGCTACCATATGAGTCTTTCTATTCCCCCATTTTTCCCTTGTGGAATGAGAAAATATATAGCCTTTTCGTTTATCAGTTCCAATTAATAGACTAAGTTGGGTTTTTGTTTTGTTTTGTTTAGAAGACTTTGGACTTTTGAAGTGTAATTTTTAAAGACTGTAGGATTTTAAAAACTCACACTGTGCTTTACCTTATATTAAAATAAGAATTTAGGGAACAAGTAATTTTAAAAAAGTAAAAAAAAAAAAAAAAAAAAAAAAAAGTAAAAAAAAAAGTCCTGTACAAAGGTCCCCTGCTTTCGTCTGCTCCTTGTGACACCTAGGTCCTTACCCACACTTTATCCTAAGCAACTCCTGTGACTTTATGAATGTGTTTTCCTTCTATACCCACGATTCCATATGGGGTAGAAGGAAACAAAGATTACAAAGGAGGAAGGCCTGACACACTAGAGCCACCTGGGCGTCCTTTCCAAATGACAAACCCCAGCTCACCAGCACCCACTAAACMTTATGTGTCACTGCTATTCTGAGCCAGTCTAACCGATGGCAGTTACCTTGAGGAAAGTTCCCAGGAGAAAAGGGATTGAACGGCTACTGAAGGACAGGAAACTGGGTAAAGACTAAAATTTTACTAAGGTAAGTTTTATAATTAGGAGCTTATTGTGTTCAATTCTGGATCTAACACGGGTGCTGGGTTCCCCCCTTCGGTGCACATACAGAGGTCATAAACGCAATGGCCGTTTAGTTCTCCTCTCAGGTCAGCGTAGAGCTCCCTGGTATTCATCTTGGTACTGCTGTGATGTTAGCCTAGACCAGCAGTTCTCAATCTATGGGTTGCAATCCATTTGGGGATGGAGAAAGCCTTTCACAGGGCTCACCTAAGACAACCAAACCTACAGATATTTACATTGCAAGTCATAATGGTAAAAAGATTTATAGTTATATAGGAGCAATGAAAAACAATTTTATTGTTGGGGGTCACCACAATGTGAGGAACTGTATTAAAGGGCTGCAGCATTAGGAAGTTTGAGAACCCTGGCCTAGATTAATCCTGAGGGGTCTTATAGGCCCCAGATATAAATGGAGTAAGTACTAACTGCAGATCTGTATTTAGAGACTCATTAAAAAGATAAAGGAAAGTGAGGTCCCAAGAAGGGTGTGATCCAGCATGACGGGTGTCCTCACAGGGAGATGAGACAGACACACGTGCAGAGAGAACATCTAAGGACACTCTGAGAAGGCCGCTGTCTACGAGACAAGGAGAGAGGCCTCAGGAGACAGCCTATTGATCTAGCCTTCCAGCCCCCAGAACCATGAAGAAAATCAATGCTCACTGTGATAAGGAGGATGATGCTTGACAGAAGCCCAGGCCCCTGCCCACAGCCCCTCAGTCATAATAAACAAAATCATCTCCACTTCCGCTCCTCTGTCCTTGAGGAAAATATGCTCCTGTCTGTCCCACTGAGAACTGTTTTCACAGCGTAATGAACCCTCGCCATCACTATATCCCCACTACTCGGTGCCGTGACCGAGAGCTTACTGTCCGAATTCACGTGCCTCGGTTCCCAGCTTGTGTTTCATCTCTCCTTTGCAAAATGCTTTTGCCACAAATATAACAGTAATTGCTTCCAGTTCAACGGATGGCAGATTATGTCATTTTTTAATGAAACTCGGCATTCACTGGTAACTCAGTGATATAAAACACATCAATGTTAACCTCTGCTCACTCATTTCAGATAGGATGCACCCAGACATTCAGTGAGTGGTCTTGCTGTCCATTTCCCAAATTCAGAGAACACACAAGGAAAACTAATGGCATTGTCAGTGTGAAAACATTCAACTCTAGCAATAATGAGACACCCCAACACCCCCCAGAGGGGGGAGAGGAGGAGGGGGAGGGAGAGGAAGGGAGAAGAAGAGGGAGAGGGGGRGGGAGAGGGGGAGGGGGAGGAGGAGGAGGGAGAGGGAGAGTAAAGAGGGAGAAGGAGAGACATAAGGCCATCAAACACAGATATTTACATTGCAACTTGTAATGGTAACAAAATTTAGTTATATAGTAGCTAAACCGCTATATAGAGAGAAAGAGAGTGTGTGTGTGTGTGTGTGTGTGTGTGTGTGTGAGAGAGAGAGAGAGAGAGAGAGAGAGAGAGAGAGAGAGAGAGAGGCGTGCGTGCATGCGTGCGTGTGAGAGAGAGGCGTGCGTGCATGCGTGCGTGTGTGCGTGTGAGAAGTTCCAAAGTACAGCAAGAGCCCATGTCCACAGAGCTATTCTCTGGAGAGGAGAAGCCAGTTTTCTCATCAGCAACAGACTCACTGTGACACAGCCATAAGTGCTGCAGTAAGTAAAGGATCATGTGTCTGAGGGTTTGACATAGGGCATAGTTTGAAATGCCGAAGGCAGGTGAAACTGGGAACTGAAGGCATTTTTCACACAATAACAAATTTCATGACAAATGCAATATAAAAATTTACAGCCTCTATTCAAATACTCACAAGACACTGTTTCAAGGACATTATAARTT
This sequence comes from Apodemus speciosus, assembly GCA_002335545.1. Lineage (NCBI taxonomy): Eukaryota > Metazoa > Chordata > Mammalia > Rodentia > Muridae > Apodemus > Apodemus speciosus. The sequence continues at coordinate 72,304 of BDUI01002798.1, read as the reverse complement.
GTATATTCATTGATAAAATCCATTTATTTCACTTTTTTGTCTGTTTGTTTTAACAGCTGGGATTCAAAGTGTTAGATCTGCCTGACCTCAGTGGGAAACACCTGGAGTAATAATTTTTAAGTGCTACTCCAGAAAAATACACATATGCACCAGAGTCATTGTGACTGTCCCCTGAAATCATAACACTAACTTCCCTGGCTTTGTGATTTCCATTCTAAACCTACTCTACATGTAAACACAGGCGTATCTAACAATGCATTTAACTTGAGTACTAAGCAGTAGCTGCTGTGGCCTGGCACCAGGCTTCCTCCCAGGGTGTGTAGACTATGATGAAAGCATGCACAGTAGGCTTGTTACTGTCAAGAAGATGAGAAGAAGCTGCTTCTGAGGTTTGTTCCCCAGTGGAAAAAAAACTGAAAAATGACTTAAAAACATCCTGAAATAGAGAAGTCAAACCAAGGCAAACACTCCTGCTAAGAAACGCATACTCTGCAAAGCTGGCGGATGTGATCTTATTGGAGAAATGTCTTAAAGGAAAAGAAGGAAGCAACTGACCAAGATGGGTCGTTTCAGAACTTCTCTTTCTGTTTTTGATTTTGTTGTTGTTGTTGTTCAGGAAGGCAAAGAAGAATGAAAATAAATTAACTATTGCATTTAGACTTAAAAATCTTCCTCAGATATTGCTAAATATGCAACCAGACATGGCAATAAAAATATCATATTCAGGTCACTGTATGGAAAAGCTGACAAAAGCCCACACTAATTCTTATTCCGCTTGTTTCTTGGTTCAATCTCAACACGCTCAGTGGCTCTAGTGCGGCGATTCTGTTGTGGGCTTACTTCTCTGTTTTCATCATTTCTGAAAACAAGAAAAAAGAAAAAGAAATGAAATGACATATTAGAAAACAATGGTCATTATTCTGTGGGAACTACTAGTATACTAAGCAGTTTCTGTCACATTCATGATTTCACTAAAACCCACAACTGCATGGGTTCTTAGGTAAAAGACAAATGCACGAGTCCACATGCACTGACAAGCCTTCTTCTTCTGTTGGGTACTCATGAGGAAGCCTAGACTAGGCCAGAAACAGGAGTGCCTATTGAGACAGCCATGGGGTAGGCAGAAAGCACATCTGCCTTCCAGGATGCTTCTCTTCTGTGAAGAACAGGAATGCACTGGCCTCTGGAACTCAGACAAAAATCTCTGAGTTCCTGATGGAAAAAGCAAAAGTTGATGATCTCACAGATTCTTTGGCCAAGGCAGCCAGAGCAACCACTAAAACCCAACCAGGCCAATTCCCAAGTCACCTGGCTCAACTCCCCATATTAATGGCCAGACATAAGTAAGCTTTTTTCTAGGCACAAACACTATTTGACTCAGTCTCTGGCATCCTACAGAGTATGTTTAGTCTTAGGCCAAAAATGAAGACACAGAAGAATCAAGAAAGAGACCCCATCGCTATGCACAAAGCAACCGATGCAGAGGCAGCCCAGATACTGGACCCACCAGACCACACGACCAGCGACACACATTGAGGGCTCTAACACAAAAGGCAAGGAACATCCAGAGAATTTCCACAGACATGGAAATGATATGAACAAATCAAGTGGAAACACTGAAAAGTTCTAAAGTATCAGAGAAGAAAAGCTTCTTCAAAGGACAATAAAGTACAAAGTATAAAACTGATGAATGATTCGGTAAATTTAGAAGATATGTCAGCAAAAAACATCCAAACTGGGGGCTGAAGAGATGGCTCAGTGGTTAAAAGTGCTTGCTCCTGAACATGGAAGGTAACTCTTAACCACCTTTAAGTCCAGTTCCAGGAGATTCAATGCCCTCTTCACTTGCAACCTGCACACACATGACACAAACACACTCTCTCATACATACATACATACATACATACATACATACATACATACAAATAAAAATACAATTTTTAAGTCCAAATTAAAACACAAAGAAAAAAGTGTGTGTGTGTGTGTGTGTGTGTGTGTGTGTGTGTGTGTGTGTGTGTGTGTGAGAATGACTAGAATCCCTCAATTCGAAATAACTGGACAATTAATTACACAGCTGGGTTTTCTAAAAATTAAATAAAGATATCAAATAAAGACCAAAGGAAGTTAGCCCTGCCCCCATTAACAAATAACAAACAGAAAACATCTAGATACATTTTCAAAGTGCTGAAAATCTTTGGAGGCAGGCAGAGAAAAAGGAACATTCCATAGAGGAATAAATAAGATTTCCAGTAGGCTTCTCATCAGAAACCAGACAGGCCTTGAGGTGATGCAGTGGTGACTTTAAAGAGCCAGAAGAAAAATCTGTCAACCTAGAATCCGCCCCCAGCACAAACATCTTTTAAAGATGAAAGCTAAGAAAAGATATCACAGACAAAAGCTAAGAGAGTATTGATGGTTAATACATTTAAGAAATAACATAAGAAATATTAAAGGAAGCTTCTTACATCAAACCAGCATGATCACTGGCTGTCAATCTGGATCCATTTAACATGTGTAGGAGTAAACACACGACAAGGGGACCATGAATAGAAAGCATGAAACATAAATAGCACTGATGTTCTCATATATCTGAAGGCATCAAGAATATGCCAAGAAAATAGGAAAGGCCTAAGAGAACTAAGGGCAAACTATTAGTTAGGCTGGCAGCTTCACAAATGCCAGAGAGGACAATAGGCTTCTGCAGAAAGTGCAGTTTGTGTTTCACAGGATAGGCAGAGCCAGAGGGCATCTGAGACATCCGAGCTGCTCCAGACCTGGTTCCCACAAGGTGACACCAGTATAGATAAGCATTGTGTTGGGAAACTTTTTAATGGTCAGTACTTTGTCTTCTCCTGTTTCTTGAAAGGGAGTCTTCCAGTGCTACTTATCACAAGAGCCTTGACACGTGTTCACGAAGAGTAGTCGGTACCTGGCTTTTCAGAACAAACAGAAAAGCAAGACTCGTAGGCATGTGTCTCCCATCAATATCTACCCAGTTTCTGTACCAGCATGGCCTTCTGGAAAAATTAGGTTTATCAGCCACTGTGGCCAACTGACAGAAACTGGCATTAGTTCATTCTATTTGTTTCACAGAGTGTTTAATTAAAAGTCTCGGAACAGAACGAGACAAATTTGTAAGAGTAAACCCAAGTATGAGGCCAAGAGTAAACCCAAGTATATCATGGGTGGCTCTGTGCTACTTGTTCTCCTGGGAGAGGCTGTCTGGAATGAGGAATGAGGCACATACTCAGGTGGCTTCTTGTGAACCAATCCTCTAATGAATAAAGGAGCCAATCATTGGGCGAGTAGGCGGGACTTCCGGGTTGGAGAGAGGAAGAGAGGAGGCAGGAGAGAGTTAGTTCCTCTTTGGAGCTGGGTAAGATGTAGAGGAGTAAGATGTAGCTGCTAGAGTTTCCTAGTATCATGGCGGATCCACTACCGGAGGGATCAGATTTTAATAAGTCTTACAAGATTAGGTTTTAGTTGTTGCACCCAGAGATTGAGTTACCATTGTTTCTGAACTAAGTTTGTGATGCGTTTTCCTTCCCCTGGCAGCTTGTCTGGGTTCAAGAGAGAAAGGTACAGCAGCAAAGCATGGGCTTGCCAGAAGTGCACCACAAAGGCCTTGGGGGATTTGAAGCACGGGGTTGATGTGGTAACAACCTGCCAGTGGGAACCTAGTGAGCTGGGTGGAGAGATTGTGGAGTTCAGAGTCGGAATCTCCATGAGATAAAAACAGGTCGGCCATTGCCTGCAAGTGCATGGCCAGCCAGCCCCCCTCCCCCCCAGAGGCATATGTGTGGAAACATGCCAGTTCTACTTTCTTAATATTTCACATAACAAGGGTCTTGGATCCAGCAAGCAGAACAATGTTATAAGTCTTTAGTGGCTACCTCAGAAAGCCACATGGAATCTCTGCAGTGTCTCAATAACTCATCCAAGCTAAAGTCAAATCATTGGATGGTTCTTTTTTGTTTTTGTTTTTGTTTTTGTTTTTGTTTTTTGAGACAGGGTTTCTCTGTGTAGCYCTGGCTGTCCTGGAACTCACTCTGTAGACCAGGCTGGCCTCGAACTCAGAAATCCGCCTGCCTCTGCCTCCCAAGTGCTGGGATTAAAGGCGTGCGCCACCACCGCCCGGCTGGATGGTTCTTATAGTAGGAACAGCAGGGTATGCATATACTACCATTCACATTCCTCAAGAAAGCTCTCCCCAGGTAACAAACAGCAGCTTTGGTCAGTGGTGTTTCTTTGAATTCTTAAAAATTGATAATGATTACTATTAGTGCGTTAGTCACGTTTCTGATTGAAAGGGATATATCACCTGGCTTTCACACAAGTAGCACTCCTGAAGAGAAAGTGGTATTTATAACTGCTGGTTTCCCTCAAACTGGCATCAGCACCAACTGGGGTACCCAAGTTGATGACACTTTCTATAAGACTGTCTGGTCGGTTAGTATACATCAAAATTTCCTACTCAGTTCAAATAAGCGGATCCACTCTTAGTTTTTTTAAGACTATCTGACCACCAGTAAAACCCATCTCATCTGTACATGCCACCAGCAGGGTAGAAGACTGAGCGACAGAATGAGAATGGAGAAGCCGTTCTCATCTGCAGGTAATAACATGCTTCTGGTGGGAAAGAGCAGGATCTGCTTAACAGTTCAGAAAGTGGCCATGATGAATGAAGATCAAATTATGATCCCATGTATCTGACAGAGCAGGCAGGAAAACCTAAGGTAATTGCAACCATCTGGGAGACTCTCACAATGGCATTTTTCAGGGTGAGGAGCCTTCCATGGGTTGCTTTGGAAGTCAGATTCCACCAATGTCTCTTTCTACAAGTTCCTCTGTTCAGGTGTCTGTTAGTCCCCTTCCCCTCCACAAAATCAGTGTGCCCTTTCCCATTAGTTTGAATGTCACCTCTGTTTAAATGATCTTCCACATTTATGCAGTCTTCTTATCCAGAAGGGTCAGATGCAAGAGGGCCAAAGAAATTTTTATAAAACTTACAGGGATTCCTAATGCTCCCCCACTTTTGCCAGGGTGGGTCATAGTAAGTTTACAGCCAGGAGTGTACTGGTTTAGATTCTTCTGATTTAGAACAAGGGCTAGCAAAATTTCTATAGTGGTCTAAAATACTTATAGCTTTGACAATTCAATGTCTGCTGCAACTACTTGGCTCTGTTGTAACACGGAACAACAAAGAAGCAATGTGAACCAATAGCTAAAGGAATGTATGGCTATGTTTTTAGAAAACCTTTATTAACAAAACCAGACAGTGGAGCAGCTCTGGCTCATAGGCCATGGTTTGCCAATCTCAATCCAGGGCTGCAGTTTAATAAAAGAATAAAGTTTAACCTTGGTCAAACTCCCACCCAGAGGGTATACCAATATAATCAATGCAGAGATGTTGTTTGGAGAAAGAAGTATGCCCCACAAATAGATAAGAAGGGTTTGTTTGAACTCTGAGAGTTTGTTTTTAAATTTGTATTTTGTATACTTTCTGGGTTCAGTAGTATTCAGTGATCAATTCTATCACCACCTTGACCTTTAACTTCCAGGCTCTAGAGCTGTGGTATAAGCCACCTAACATATGATGCGAGAGTCCCGTGTGGATGCTAAGACTCTGATGCTCTTTACCAGGAGAGTCCCACTCTGCAACGGGTTATCACAGATTCAAAGACCAGAAGAGCTCAGCAGAACCTACATGTCAAGTGGAAATATGCACAGGCAGCCGGTCCCAGGCTCAGCTCAACATTCTACCAGACAGCTACAGTATCCCTTCCTCTGCCACATTATACATTTATTTTAAAAGAAATACAACAACAAATGAACCCTAATACAAACCATTACATTTATTTTAAGTCTCACATTACTGATTTAAAACATTATTGAAGAGCAACTAACAAAGTATTTAAGATATCTTTATGCTCAATAGAACACAAAGGTGATTCCAGAAACAAATGTACACATAACATGAAACAGACATGGTCATCTCTTCAATATCTAGTGCTGTGGCAACGGGAAAGCCTTATGCCAAAAAGAACCACCAAACCAGTTATCTCCACACCTATGACACTCATAAAAATGTACCTGAAATAGGTTACAAACCTTAATGCAAAAACTAAGCCATAAAAAAAAAAAAAAGAAAAAAGAAATCTTGGTGATTTGGGGTTGGGAAAAGGTTTCCTAGGTTGGACAAAAATAATAAAATAGACATAATACATTTCATCAAAACTAAGACCTGTACTTTGAGAAACATTACCTAGAAAATGAAAAGGCAAAACTAAACAAGGCAAAAAGATAATAGACTGCAATCCCAGGAAGTCTGTCTGAACGCCACTCCTGGCAGAAGTGCACTCTAGAAGAGCAGCGATGCACTAGCGCCTGGAGAACATGAGAGACTCACAGAGTTCTCTTGCTGTACCACACTATTCCCTGAGGACGGCAGGAGGACACGTGAGTGGAGCACCATCAGCATGCAGCTCTGCAGCTCACTGCAGCCACGGCCCTCTACCCACAAAGGGCGTGGTGAGGACACATCTCAGTCCGTGGCGATAGTTTGTTTGTTGTTTGACCTGGGGGGGAGGGGGGTGATAGTGTGGTGGTGGTGGTGGTGAAATTTCCCTCCTTGTTGCCTGTGGTGGCTTCCCATCCCATCACATTTTGCCTCATGTAGTCTATGACTCTTGTCACATGTATACATGTTCTCAATCACTTTGTCTTCTTGATAGATTGACCTTTTCAAGATTATAAATGTCTTTGGCTCCATCACAGCTTTTACCTTCAAGTCCACCTTGTCCGACACTAACATGTTAGCCCTGTTTGAAATGTCTATGGCATATCTTTTTCTGTTCTTTTGTTTCCAACGTACTGGTGTCTTAGTTATAAAATCATTCTTCGTAGGGAAAGCAAAGGAGCACAGCACGTATTCTCTTCAATCTGTCCTACAGTTGTCTAATTCTAATCATGTTGTGTAACCCACTCCTGCAATCACCCAGAGCAGAATTTGTGTGAAGCTTTCTTTGTTGTGCTCTGTCTCCGGTGTTTTCCAGATATCTTCTATTACAGTATCTTAATCCACTTTAAATTTGTTCTACTTATCTTAAAACATCACCACCATCACCACCTATAGGACAGGGTCTCATGTAGCTGCCACTACAGCTGCCACCACCAACATCATCATCGCCATTGCATTCATCATTTATAAGACAGAGTCTCATGTAGCCCAGGCTGGCCTCAAACTTGATACTTGTTGAGAATGACTTTGAATTTCTGATCTTCCTGCTTAGTATAAAAGTACTGCTAATGAGGCAAGGAAAGTGAACTTTGAAAATGACCTCTAGATTTTGCAACCTGGAGGCCTTCAAAGGGTGAAAATGGAAGATAAAGAAACACACCGAAAGTTGACATCACTTATGGAAGAAGAATTACCTGCAGCTACAAAGGCTCCCACTGTACACTGACAACAAACTGAGAAAGACCCAGCTGAGAGGGAGCGGCTGTCTGTGTGAGACAAAGAAGGACAAAGGGGTGGCTCCAGACAAGGAGGGAGGAGTGAAGCAGAAGCAGTCACCTCAGACTTGGGGACAGATATTATTTGCTCTGAGACTTTGCTTAACAGACTATCCTGTCCAAAGAAATAATGTGGACGAAGACCTGACATCATACAAGTAAATCGTTATTGAGAACTCCAGCTCCACAGTGAGAACACACAAACAAGAAACACAGCAGAGACCTTTGCCTTCTACCTGGATTGTTATTCTCTCACAGCAGAAAGCACAAATACTTGTATAAACAGCAGCTCTACAGAACTCTCATTTCTTAGGCCGAAGTACACTCGTCTGTTGATCGTGGGAACTCACTTGTGAGCTGCTTCCCAGGCTTCCTCTTCTTCCAGAAGATCTCTTATGATGTCGGAACTGGAACTAAAAGCATACGTGTCAGCAATGCCACACCTGTGACGTCTGTCCTAATCCAGACACGAGCACTGGGCGATGGGGGCTGGGGGGTGGGCAAAGTGGCACAGGGGATACAGGACAGGGGGTATGTTCCCCACCCACATGGGATATAGGGCAGTGGGCACGTTCCCCACCCACAGGGGATACAGGACAGCGGGCACATTCACCACCCACACTGTGAGGATGGTTGCACGGCCACATTCCTATGTGCAACCTCCCCACATTGCTCCCTTGGGTAGTTGCAATTTATTATATGCCAATTAAATTTCAAAAACGCTGTAAAAGCTGTCATGAATTAGCAATGCTGAAAACTATGAAGAAAGCCTAAATAAATCCCTCAACACAAAACCTGAGTCTAGACAGAGCAGTAGTAACAGGAGACTTTAATCTCCTATGTCAATCAAAGATCAAATCACATTTTATCAGTTCCCAGCACTATCAAAAAGCAAAAGAGAAAAAAATGTGTTTTAAAAACTAAATTCTAGTGATGAGCTTCCTAAGAGACAGCTCTCTAAGTGGCTTTCCGTCTCTTAGKAACCAACACAAAGTAAACCATACCGCAGTGAGCCACGCTAACARTGGAAGCGTGTCATAGACTGTGACCCAGCTTAAAATGCCACTCTCCAGCGGGGCGCAAAAAACAAGGCTGTCGGGAGGCATGCATTATTCCTTTAAAAGAAAAATTGTTTGGAGGCTTTAGCATCTTGTTCCCATCTAATCAATAAAGTTACTTTAGAAAACCCATGTGTCYACCAGTATCAAGCACACTTCTCTAGAAATTCTACACTGAATGTCATGGGGCATTCAAAAACAAAATTCACTTAGCAGAAAGAGGAAGGCTAAGGTGAGAAACAACAAGGTTAAAAATAAAAAATATTAGCCGGGCGTGGTGGCGCACGCCTGTAATCCCAGCACTTGGGAGGCAGAGGCAGGTGGATTTCCGAGTTCGAGGCCAGCCTGGTCTACAGAGTGAGTTCCAGGATAGCCAGGACTACACAGAAAAACCCTGTCTCGAAAAATCAAAA
>BDUI01002796.1:91612-107792 GCA_002335545.1 Apodemus speciosus | reverse complement strand
TTGGAGGTTGGTGGCAGAGTGTTCGAGAGTGCTACTTTCCGCTTCTGTTCCTGGTGCTGTAAAAGGAAAAAAAAGATTCAGAGCGGGTGGGGAAAAACTGATTCTGAAAGTTACAAGCAGGAAGTCTTTGTGATTTTTTTCCCCCTTGGAATGGGCACTTTTTTAAAGGTTTATTTATTTTATATATGTAAGTGCACAGTTGCTCTCTTCAGACACACCAGAAGAAGGGCATCAGATCCCATTACAGATGGTTGTGAGCCACCATNGAAAGTTACAAGCAGGAAGTCTTTGTGATTTTTTTCCCCCTTGGAATGGGCACTTTTTTAAAGGTTTATTTATTTTATATATGTAAGTGCACAGTTGCTCTCTTCAGACACACCAGAAGAAGGGCATCAGATCCCATTACAGATGGTTGTGAGCCACCATGTGGTTGCTGGGAATTGAACTCAGGACCTCTGGAAGAGCAGCCAGTGCTCTCTTAGCCACTGAGCCCTCTCTCTCTCCAGCTCTGGGTGGGCATTCTTATGTGCTGCCAGTGTTTGAACACAGGCGTAATTTGGTGTGTTCAGACTCCAGCCTTTGCTTGCCAGCTCTGGGCTTTGTTAAGTCTGTGTGGACTCTGCTTAAGCTAGACACTGACGAATAAAGTCTGCTACTAATAAATGGGATGGACCCAGGGCTTCATGCATTGCATGCTAGATGGACATTCTACCACCTGAGCTGCATCCCTGCTCCCTGCAGGCGTGGTTTGTTTGTTTGTTTGTTTGTTTGTTTGAAACAGTATGCCATGTTGCAGTGCCCGTGGTGCTCCATCCCTCGAATTTGGTAATTTTATGTAAATTTTTGGAATGACCAGAAAAGTTTCAAAGACCGTTAAGAGTTGGGTACCAGCCCATAGTCTTCCCCATGGTGCTTCTGGCACAGCCTTTTCTGTCCTGGAGTCCTACCCAGATGCTTCCCCCCTCAAGTCCACCTTGACTCAGTTGTGCTGAGTGAACGCTGGTTTTCACACAGAGCTGCCATGCCCTTCCCAGCATGTGTACAGCCATCACTTGTGGTGTTGTGATCATCCATGGAGACCTGCCACCCTGAGCCTTGGTCAGTACCCAGACCTGTGCTATGTGTCCATCGTGTGTGTTATTCTCTCTCCCTCCCTAACCCTTACCTAGTCTCAGCCTAGTCTCTTTCCTCTCAAAAAAAAAAAAAAAACAAATCCTGTGGGGAGCCAGAAGCAAGGGTGGAGCTGCTTGGAACTCTTTTCCAGTGCGGAGGGGCCTGAGCTGGGGAGTGAGGCGGCTGGTTGCAGGCAGTTGCATCAGCCGTTGCTCTGGTGGTTAGGAAGGGGTAAGAGAATTCTCTGGGGACCTGAGCACCTGGCAACAGCTYCTAGGTAGCAAAGACCTGGATAGGAGCCCCCTGGGCAGAACACAGAAATTCTGGGGCTTTGTGCTAAGAAGGGGCCTAGCATCCCGAAGGCCCCTAGCTTGGAGTGAAAGACAGACTGAGCCCTGGAAAGGGTAAGAAGAATTATGCATGACCACAGTTGTCTTCGATAGAGCTGAGCTCCCCACCCTGTCCTAAAACCTAGGTTTTGTTGTTGCTGTTAAATTGTTTTGGTTAGTATGCAAAGAGGTTTTGTGAYACTTCATATATATCTTTATTCTTGTCCACCCAGTTGCTTTTCATCATCTGTACTGTTTGCGGCAAGACCAGGTTTCCCAGTTGAGAGAACAGCCCGATGTAATGGAAGAGGATTGGGCTTTATGGGTTCTGTTTGTGGGCAAGAGTTGGTCTGCCTACTTATATTTTGGTGGGGTGGACACCAACCTGCTAGTTGTCATCCCAATATGAGTGCACATGGCATCGTGTTTCTATCATTTTCCTAAGTAGAAGGACCCACCTAGTAAGGGTAGGATGAGTCTGTCAGCGCTGCGTAATGCTTGCAGGTGTAAACTAAGGGTGTAGCCTAGGGAAAGCTCTTGTAGGAACTCAGAAGCTGGTATAGCTTCTCTTCCTGTCCTACCATACTTGTGCGTTCTGATCTGCCTAACAGACGGATATCTGCCCATGACTATCTCCTCCAGCACATAGAGGACAAGGTCAGGACCTTGTTCTTTCCCAGAATCAGAGCCCCCAGCACTGTGCTACCCCACTCCGCCCCCTTGGGCAGCAGCACACTTCTGAATCGGTTGCTTGTATGAGGACAGAAAACTTGATACCTTAGTGCTAGGGAGCAAGTAAAACTGGGTCACTAAGACCAGGGGGCAGGGTGGAGGTGTGGGTGTCCTGGCAAACAAGGGCAGGAAGGCCAAGGCCAGTTTGTCTGGGGAAAGGGCAGTGCCACGTGGCCAGATGCTCAGAGTTCTCTAGAGCCCCTGTCCTTCCCTTACAACACCTCCCCGTTAGAAGTCACTGTTGTAACTTAGACGGAGTCGGCCTCATGCTTCTGTACCAGCTCATGTTTTGGGTGTCGCCTGTACTGGTTCACTCCCTCTTGCAGTTAGGACAGGTTAAAAGATTCAGACAGCACACACTTGCCACCTGATTAGAATCCCGGAGTTCCCAATGCACTGGGTTTCTAGCCATACCAGTATCTAGAGGCTGCCGCATTTTGAGACTCCTTGTGTCCCCTCAGGCTTCTCTACCTCCATCCAACTTGAAGCTTCTCCTTCCTTTGAGTTTCCTGCTTTCCTTACAGAAGCCCTGTGTTTGAGCATTGAGCTCTCCCAGATAATCCAGGATAATTGAGTCTTGAAGGAACCTTCGTGTAACTTGTCTACACTGAATACTTTGCCATGGGATAATGTTCACAGGCCATGGGTACTGATGTAGATGAATCTGGGTGGCCATTATCCAACCTGCCACATGTTTCTCTAATTCTGTGTCTTCTAGGAGATAATGTGCTGTTAGCCTGGATACAGGGAAAGTAGTGGAGGGTTAGTGGTGAAAGGGCCTGGGCACCAGGACTGAGCTGTTACAGAGGGACAGGAGGGCTTGCTGAGCACCCCAACCACACCTAAAAGGGATTGCAGATTGGGCTAGGAAGGCGAAGTCTAGATTTTGTCTGAGGTTCAAGTTTGAACTATGAATGAGTAGTTCTTCTTTGTGCACAACTACTTAGCAAACTGAGACCAACAACACACCTCTAGGAGCCCTAGCCTTTATGTATCCTCTGAAAAGTTCCCAAAATGCTAAATACGCAATCAGAAGCTATCTGCAGCTGTCAGAATCAAGCCCCTACTGGCGCATGAGGACAAGTCATAGCTTCTGGGGACAGTCTGAAGCAGCCCGATATCCTACACCCGGAATTAAAGTGAAAACATTTTTATAGTATTTCCCTGTTTTTTAAGGAAATAAAAATTCTCAAACACCCAACAATTTGTGTTCAGCCCCTTGGACCTTTAATGTGGGTGGTTTGGAGTCTATTCCCTCTCACTGCACCTCAGCAGGACTCACTCCATCCACGGCAGTGGGAACAGGAGATGCTCTCTGTTCCTGCTAAGTTGTATTTGAGAGTGACACCTAAGCAAGACATGGGAGTGGTCTGAAACTGGGATTGAGAGGCTAGAGGTGTCTGGTGGGTAGATGGAAAGGGGGAGAGAAGGCCTTGTAAGAGAGGTTCAGCAGCAGCCACTGAAGTTCTCTTGGCATCAGTGGAACGATAGCAAGTTTCCACCTCATTTGCTGGGAGATAAGCGGATCTGCCTAGCCTAGTGGCACAGGCCTGTAACCTTGGCATTTGGAGATTGGAAGTCAGCTGGAGTGACAGAGGTCCTGACAACTTTGAAACTGGGTCAAAAATAAAAATTTTAAAGGGGCTGAGAGTATGGCTTAGTTTAGTGATAGGGTCCTCTTGGTGTACGAGGCACTGGTTCTCCCAGTACTGCAGGAAGGGAGGGAGGCCACAGCCTGCTATCACCTCTGATCCCCAGAGAAACCCTTCCATACAGCCTGGTGAGTCTTGCCCTCCCTTGATGCTGAGAGAAGGGCCCAGAAGTGCACAGTGACAGGGATCCTCTGAACACACTGGTGTTCAATCACAAGAGCCTGGCCTGGCCTGCCCAGCAATGGTCTTTTTGTTTTTTTGTTCTTGGTACTTGTACAGACTGGTGATGTGCTGCCTCTGTGTTTTTGTTTTGTTTTGTTTTGTTTTTTATTGGATATATTCTTTATTTACATTTCATTTCCCTTTTTCCTGGTTTCCCCGCCCCCCCCCCAATGTCCCATATGTCTTTTTACCTCTCCTCCCCCACCCTGTTTTGTTTTTTTTTAACAGTCCAGTCATTACCCACCCCCATCTCCCAAGAGGATGTCCCTGCCCCTCCCTCTTTAAATTCTTCTTCTTCTTCTTTTTTTTTTTTAAGGTTTGTTTATCTTGTATAGTGTCTCCCTGCATATAAGCCTGAAGGCCAGAAGAGGGCACCAGGTCATACTATAGATAGTTATGAGCCACCATGTGGTTGCTGAGAATTGAACTCGACTTCTGGAAAAGCACCCAGTGCTCTTAACCTCTAAGCTATCTCTCCAGCCCCACTTATTTTGAAACAGGGTCTTGCTGTATAACTTAAGCTGGCCTCAGATTTTATCAATCCTCCTGCCTCAGCCTCCTAAGTGCTAGAATTACATGTGCGTGTCACTAAGAAAGGCTTCCTTATCTTTTTGGGGCTGACTTACAGTCCATGAATGGATGTGTCGAGCTTGTTTGGCCCTTCATTGGTTTTGATGAACTGATGGTCATTGGCTAGGCTGTTTTTACCCTATTTGGGCTGGTGTTACAGTTGTGGGGTGGGGTACATGTGTGGGGCAAATTTGTGTTGTGGTACTGAGGCATAGGTACTTCACTGAAAGAAACAGACTTCAAGACACTTCCAGGTTTGCAAAGTGGCTACCACACCCTACAGCACCCTTCATCTCTTCTCCGGCCACCCTAATGGTTGTGTAGTAGAGCCTCTTTGTGATCCAACTTGGATTTTCAGGAGGCTGGTGGTGATGAGTGCCCACCCCCCAGGAGCAGTCCTTTCTTAAAATGATATTGTGGTCTAAGGCCACCACCCCTTCCCACCCTGAGTGGGTAGCTTCTCCATGTGTCCTTAACAATGGGCCCTTCCAGTAGCTTTCCTGGACCTTTCCCTAACAATCTCTTGGGGAAGAATGACACTACCTGGGGCTTCTGGTACTATCATGAGCAGAGCTTGATGTTGTCTACTGTATTGTCCTGTGTAATTCACTTGTGTCTGCCTCTGTTAGCTCTTAAGAACAGCTGGAGGAGTTGGCTTGTTTTGCTTGGGGAAACCTTGCTTACTGGGTGGCATCTGAAGTCTGAAGTACTTGTGTTGCAAGAGACATAGACTTGGTGGATCAATGCCTTTCTCCTGTTTAACACTGGGTGTTGTGGGCTGAGCTTGTAAGCCTTGCTGTTTCTGTTGGCCACGGGTGTCCTCTGCTTACTTAGATGGTTGCTGAATGACAGCTCATGTTTATTAATGTTGTTTTGGTATGGTAGGTGTGGACATTCTGGTGCTTCCTCTAGTGGATGTGTGTGTGTGTGTGTGTGTGTGTGTGTGTGTGTGTGTGTGTGTGAGACCCTGATAACTATAGCAGAAGAGTGCAGTTGCTGGTCCTTGGGAGCTAGCAAGTGCTGTATAACCAGTCAGTAGCTTCCTCCAAATGCACCTGGAAACAACTGGCTTCCCAGCTCTGTTGGAGGAGACATAAGTTTGTGACTTTAGCTTGAATCTCTATGTGTCATGTAGCAATATTCTATCTCAAACAAAAAGGCACATCTTAGAATCCTACTTGAGAGCTAGATGGATGTTGTACCAAGTTCATCGTCCTAGCCCACGGCAGGACTTTACCTCAAACCTTTCTTTAACCCTTTCTGCCGTAGGCTCCCAGTTGAAGATGAGCTAGTTAGGGTTTTGCAGGTAGTGTCTCACCTGAGCTGGTGGAGGCCCTGGGGAGTAAGAAAGGATGTAATTGCTATTTAGCCATGGACTGATTTCTGAGGTAAAGAATGTTTTCCACTGGAGGAAGGAGGGAGAAGGCTGAGAACCTGCGGGTACAGTCATCAGATGCACACGGACAGGATTTAGTTGGTGTCTTTGAAAGCTTCATGCCCTTCCTCTACCCAGGGAGAGACTGTGCCTGCTTCAAACAATGTCCTCCTCTTAAATTTTACTTGAGTTTTTGACTGGGTTATCAGCATGGAGGCGTAGCAGGTGGATTAGCCACATGGAAGTTAGGAAGTGGTCCAGCCATTGAGCTGATTAAGGCATATCAAAATATAAAGGCTGTGTGTGTGTGTGTGTGTGTGTGTGTGTGTGTGTGTGTGTGTGTGTGTGTGTCTTTCTTTCATTTGGGAGCCCAGAACATTGGGGTGGGTAGGGAGGAATGTGCTGCCTGAATTTATTTAATTATTTAATACTACAATTGACTTTTGGATTCTCTTAGCTTTTTTCTTTCCTTTGACACTAGGGGGGAAGAAATATGGTGACAACTATATGCCTGCTGCTAGGGAGTGACGRGACAAAGAGAGTGATGGCTCCCCTTCCCCACTTCCAGAATTCAAACCAACCTTGTTTGCTTTGCATTGGAGAAGTGTGGAGCTGATCTGTCCCCAAGAGCTAGAGGTGTTTCTTCCAGAAGAGAAGCTGCTGTGGCACTTTGTGGGGAGTTGGGGTGTGGCTGCACTTCCCAGAAATCAGATTCCCTCCTTTCTTGCTCTGCCTTCTCTTCCTCTTGTCTCTCCAGTGCTCTTCCATCCTACTGTGGCCCCTCTTCTACAGATCTTCAGATTTGTCTCAGTAGTTAGAAGCCCACTCACAAAAGCACAGATCACATAGTCAGGCTGGTCTCCAGTTCATTGTGTAGCTGACAGCCCTTGAACTTCCTATCCCACCTTCTAAGCGCTGCAGTTACAAGCATGTGCCACTGTGTTCATCTTGGAGTTCTTAAAAACTATTAACTTTCTTTAACCAGAAGGTTCCCTCCCTCACAGCTAGCCAATATCCAGTCCTTCCCTGGTTCTGCATTGTCACAGCGCCACCTGGTGGCCGTTGGCTGTATCAGGGACAAAACCTGATAGATTGTTTCCCCAGCTAGCACCTGTCAGGGGTCCGATTTTTCCATCCATTATTTAATTCAGACGGAGAACCTGAGGTAAGACTCACAGATTTCAGGGCTAGGAGTGCTGGGTTTGAGATGGACTGTGGGGTCTGCTCCTTGTCCTTGTGCTATGCTATGCTGTGCCAGGCAACAAAAAGGAAAGTTTTTGTGTTCTCCTTTTGGGAATCAGTGATAGGTTGAGCACTGTAAAAAAAAGAAGGGGCAATAGGGGCCTGTAGTAAGGACGCCACCGAGCTTCATCTCCATCAGGCTTGGGCAGCCTCTGCTGTGTTGCCTTAAGGACGTTACATCCCCTCTTTGATGCTATTTTTCATTCAGGAAGGTTCCAGGGCTGGCTGAGTAGTGGTGCTGTGTTGTAATATGGTAGTTACCAGTCTTGTTGAGACTAGCCATGAGCACTTAAATAGTGCCCAGAACAAAACAGATTCCACCCATGGTCAACCTGACGCAGGTGACTTGTTGCTCCTGGCGTCTCCTGGTGGATAGTGTTGACTCTGCTCTTCACATATGGCCTAGGTGGCACAGCAGATGCACCTTACTCTTGCACATTGGTCACACACATACACACCTGTCTCCAGCCCTTTTGACTCTACATTAGACCTTCCAGCCTCTTGATAAATGAGCTCTGTTGTGCACATGGCCTCTGCCCAGTTCCCTTTAGTTGCCCACTGGTCATCACAAATGAGGGCTTTCAACTAGCATGGATAGATTGACACCATTGTTACCCAGTTTTCTGGCTTGTGATCTCTTCTGCATCCTCACTCCACTGAGGGACCTGTGTAATGGCTTTCAGTGGGTTCAAGTGGATCATCCAGAACCATCTCCATTTTGAGTCCATTTTATGTCTGCCAAGCCCTTTAGCCGTGTAAGGCACAACCCTACCTTTGTTTTTCCCCAGGCTCCTAAAATATGCTGGTTATATCTGTTGCTTTATTGAGCACAGCAGTGCTACCACAGTAAGTGCTCAGCTTTTATGTGGATGAATGTCCAGATGGAATGTGTTCGCACTCTGCCACTTGTTGATTCTCTGCCTGGTAGTCCTCTCTAGCTCGGGGTGGTGTTCAATATGAGAAATAGTCCAGTGGTGGCAGAGTGCTGAGATATTGACAGGCTGGCTGTGACCAAGACACATGGATGGCCAGGAAGTAGGAAGGACCTTCCACTGCTGTGCAGGCTCTCACATCAGAAATCCCAGAAGGCAGGAGCAAGGTGGCCAGCCTGGCTCAGAAAACTCACCAAGAGAGAGGACATTGTGAAGAGAAAGAACTCAGCAGCCGGGCTGACTCCTGTGGCCTCAGTCATATTGCAAACCTGTTACTGTCTGCTTTCTCAACCCATGGGGCTCTCCTGTGGTGAGGATGGAAGGGCTAGAGCTAAGCTAGTCTGCAGCTGAAGAGCTCCCAGGCTTAGGGRGTCATCACTTCTTTACTGTTCAGACCCTGCCTTGTGGTTATCCTTGTCCCAGCCCCCTTGCTTCCAGCTTCCTCTGCATTTAGCCCTCTACTTATCAGTCTCTGTTGCTGCTTCAGCAAAGAGTCTGAGCCACCAGAGTTTAGTGGTCCATGGGAAAGACAGGGGACAGGCAGATTGTCTTCTGAACTAGTGTACATAGTTCTAGGCTATATGATGAGAACTCTTTTTTAAAAGTCTGAGTTGTTGGCATGGTGTTTGTGGCTATGCCAGCACTGTTGCCAGTAACTAAGACGATAGTTACTCAGTGTTTGGCAAGACTCTGTTATCTACAGACTCTCCCCAGCTCTGGGTGGCTGGATAGTTTCACATCCTAACATCCTATAGCTGCACTGCCACTGTTGTCTGAGCTGGTGACTTTCAGCAGTGGGTATCACAACATCTCTTGGTACCATAGAAGCTTGACATATTATTTTAGTAATTTTTAGAATTCTCAGCTGTAATTTATTAATAGCAAAAGTTTTTCACTGAATACTAAGAATAAGGTTTGAAGTGTAGCTGATTGGATGATTGAGCAGCTATAACTCATCCAGTTCATGCTTACTAGTGAGGAAGTCTGTCATGCCAGAGTTGTCTGAGTGCTGAACAGTAGACCTACTGTGACCTTTCGAGATTGAAATAACTTCCCCTGAAGTTCCTGTAAACTTGACATTGCTAGATCACAGGAAGGAGGTGGTCAGAGAAAACAGGTCTGAAGAGGCAGGCACAGACACTTGGCTTCTCAGTTGGGACCTTGTTGATTCTTCATAGAAGATATCATCGGGAAACAGGTGCTGTGAGCTTCCAGACCCATATAAGTAAGAAAGGCAAGGCCAGAGGTCAGAGCAAGCCTTAGCTGCCTTCAGTGGAGGAAAATGGAATCTGGCTTTGCTCCCTCCTGATACCCATCACCTTTCTGTGTGTTGTCCACAGACTCATCTTTCCCGGGGTATCTGGGGCCAGGACATATGGTGCTGTCCCCACAGTAGAACAGAGTCTGTTGCCTACAAGCCTGTGGACTACTGATGTGGCTCTTGTCACAGCCCGATGACTCATTGAGCAGGGGACACAGACTAAATTCATAGTAAACCCAAGGTTAGCCACACCCTGGTCTTCTTAGGAAATTCACAGCTAAGTATTGGCATTACCCTGCAAACCACCTTCTTACCCAGAAAATGCCAAAGGGACAAAAAGTACCCCAAATCATGTCCTCATGTCAGCAAGTACCCTTTGCTGGGGCAAGGGCTGAGCTCAGAGGTTAGATGTTGTTGTAAATACTGAAGAAYAGCGTCACTCTGCTACATTCCACATCTGTGTTCATTTCCTCTGGTTGTCACAAACTTAGGGCCTCAGAACAGCAGACATGAGAGGGTTTGACAACCTGTGCCTGYGATATTTACATTTGAAAGATTGGTACAAAAAAGATTGCAAGTTTGGAGTTGGCATGAGCTTCATACTGAGACCCTGTACCAAAGAACAAAATGTCAGTAGCTGGGAAGATAGCTTAGTCAAAGTAAAGTGCTTACCACACAAGCACACACATGAAAAAGCTGGACATATTGGCCAGTGCCGTAATCTTGATGCAGGAGAGGTGTAGTAGGTAAAAGTGCTCTGCAGGGTACATTCCAATACATTCTCATTGCACATGGTACTGTGTGGGATTCAACTTTGCATCTTGGTCTCATTGTTTCACGCCAATATAGGGGAAGTGTCCACTGAAGGTCCACTGAACTTACTCCTGCCTCACCACCTGCTAGCTTGTGGCCCTGGGAAGATGATACAGTGCTCTCTGTCACCTACCTCACCTTATAAGTTTTGGGGAAAGTACCTGAATGGCTCTGCCTGGAGCTGCTCCAGTCAAAGCTTCTACYGGTGTAGTGCTCTTACATGGGATGAACTGTGGCTGCTCCTGGCTTACAGAGTGCTTGGTCTCTTTTCCCTTTGTCCTTCCCAACCACTACCGGTTTTCACCTAGAGGAAAACCCCAAGTAACATCTGTTTAGCTGACCTGGGTCTCTACTTATCCCTAAGCACTGGGCTCTCATGCCCAACCTTGTGTCCTGGTTCCACCTCACTAGAGTGCCGCCTTGCGAGCTGCCTCAGAGCTATGCGTGCCCAGGCGCACTCCACTCCACGCCGCTCCGTTGCTTTACTGGAGTTGGTCAGGTTAGCAAAGGAAGACGCAGGCTGCTGCCAACTCTGCGTCCCTCCACTACCCTCCACACCACTGAGCTTGCCTGTCCCAAACTGCCATCTGACCATGTCACTTCCTCTGCTCTAGAAACCTCCCCAAGGTTGCAGACGCTGACGGATTTGCCCCAGAGTCGAAGTAGCTGCCACCTGGAGATCCTACGCCATGAGTGGGTTTAACTTTGGAGGCGCCGGGGCTCCTGCTGGCGGCTTTACATTTGGGACCGCAAAGACTGCGACCACCACGCCTGCTACTGGCTTCTCCTTCTCTGCTTCTGGCACCGGCACCGGAGGGTTTAATTTTGGGACTCCCTCCCAGCCAGCTGCGACCACCCCTTCCACCAGCCTCTTCTCACTCACCACACAGACCCCAACCACTCAGACCCCAGGATTCAACTTTGGAACAACACCTGCTTCTGGGGGAGCAGGCTTCTCCCTGGGGATCAGCACCCCAAAGCTCAGCCTGGGTAACACAGCCGCCACACCAGCCACAGCCAACACTGGCAGCTTTGGGCTTGGCAGCAGCACCCTCACCAATGCCATCTCAAGTGCCAACACCTCCAGCCAGGGGGCAGCCCCCACTGGCTTTGTCTTTGGCTCTTGTACCACCTCTGCTCCGACCACCGGCTCCACTGGGTTCTCCTTCACCAGTGGCAATGCATCCCAGCCTGGAGCCGCTGGCTTCAGCATTGGCTCTGTGGGAAGCTCAGCACAGCCCACAGCACTGTCTGGCTCTCCCTTCACTCCAGCCACTCTGGGGACCACTACAGCAGGAGCAACACAGCCAGCTGCTGCTGCACCCACTGCTGCCACCACCAGTGCGGGGCCTACACTCTTTGCTTCCATAGCTGCTGCTCCTGCCTCATCCAGTGCTACAGTGCTCTCCCTCTCAGCTCCGGTGACAACTGCAGCCACTCCTAGTGCTGGGACTTTGGGCTTCAGCCTCAAGGCCCCTGGAGCAGCTCCTGGTGCCTCCACCACCAGCACCACCACCACTACTACCACCACTACTACCACTGCCGCTGCCTCCTCCTCTGCCACGACCACTGGCTTTGCCTTAAACCTGAAACCCCTGGTGCCAGCTGGCCCCAGCAGTGTAGCCCCTACTGCTCTGCCTGCCTCCAGCACAGCGGCTGGGACTACCACAGGTCCAGCGATGACTTACGCACAGCTGGAAAGTCTGATCAACAAGTGGAGTCTGGAGCTGGAAGACCAGGAGCGGCACTTCCTGCAGCAGGCTACCCAGGTCAACGCCTGGGACCGCACACTGATTGAGAATGGGGAGAAGATCACCAGCCTGCACCGAGAGGTGGAAAAGGTGAAGCTGGATCAGAAGCGGCTGGACCAGGAGCTGGACTTTATCCTGTCGCAGCAGAAGGAACTGGAAGACCTCCTGAGCCCGTTGGAGGAGTCAGTAAAGGAGCAGAGTGGCACCATCTACCTTCAGCACGCTGATGAGGAGCGTGAGAAGACCTACAAGCTGGCTGAGAACATCGATGCTCAGCTCAAGCGCATGGCGCAGGACCTCAAGGACATCATTGAGCACCTGAACATGGCCGGTGGCCCCGCAGACACCAGTGACCCACTGCAACAGATCTGCAAGATCCTCAATGCACACATGGACTCTCTTCAGTGGGTGGATCAGAGCTCTGCCCTGCTGCAGAGGAGGGTGGAGGAGGCCAGCCGTGTGTGTGAGGGCCGGCGCAAGGAACAGGAGCGCAGCCTGCGCATTGCCTTTGACTAGCCACACAGGAGTGCGGGTGGGGGCTCCTTGGGTTGCAGGGCTGCTGGCTTTTGGGTGGTTGTGTTGTTGAGAAAAATGCTCTTTGGTTTGATTCCCTGTTATCAGAAGTGTTTTGCAAAGGCATGATGTTCATGGCTATAACCTGTGTGCTCTGAGGACGGGTGTGAAGGTCACTGAACTCTAGGCCAGCATTTACAGAACAAGGGCAAGTGGTGACTCCAGTGCTCCCTTGCAGCTTCAGCTCTCCTGTTGGCCGAACTCACCCTTCAGCCACTCTAGTACAACTGTGACAGTGCTCCAGAGGAGATGCTGGCCAAGAAACTCACCTGGGAGGGAGACGTGGCTTCTGTGCTTCTCTAACTCCCATCTAACCTAGGTCCTCCAGAGCCTCTGCCACACAAAGYGGAATCACCACGGCACACTGAGCTTAAGGCCACTTTTACACTGGCTACCTCTCACCCCTATTTTGTGAGCTTCTGTGGCAAGGACTGACTGACAATATGTCTTTGAAGCCAAAGTGGCTACAGATTTGCTTCTGAATATCCCAGTGTCAAACCTATCTTAGATCCACAGTGTTGAAGACCAGCAGTCATTTCTGGTCTTTTATTTATCTGCACTCTACTGTAGCCTCTGTGGTCCCTGATCGAAATGTTGCTTTTCTAAATAAAGAAAAATTTGTGAAACTAGACTTGGTGTGAATGTGGGTAGTGGGTCCAAGATTTGGTGGGACAGGGCAGGGGACTGCTGGTGTGATGATATTCCTGTGCCACCCTGGTTGGAAGCGCTGGCTGAGTGAGGGCCCGGTCTCTACCTTCCTGGGGCGGGCAGGCTGCAGGTGCAAGAAGAGAGTCCTGGCTACCAGTATGCATAAGTGGTAAGTCGTCCATTACCCTAATGGGTGCAGGTGTCACTGATGTCCTCAGCAGTGGGAATGGGAAACACTGAGAGGGTTTTTACAGATGCTGGGCTCACTTAGGCCCAGCACTTGGCTGCAGGACTGGGGGACCCTGGACCAGCAGTGGAGCCACAAGTTATTTCTTGAGTCATGTTGGCATAAGAGAAAGCTGGGGTTGGGTGAGGGACTAGATAGAGGTAGTAGCTCAGTGGCTAAGAGAAGAGCCACTTCCGAAGACCCTGGTTCGATTCACAGCACCCACACTGGTAGCTTACAGCCACCCTGTAATTCCAGTCCCAGGTTATCTGGTGCCCTCTTCTGGGCTTCTTGGGCACTGTCTGCACAAAGAGCAGAGATACATATGTAGGCGGAGTCATAAAATCTCAAAAAGTAAAAAAAAAAAAAAAAAAACCTTGGCATTGCGAGCTTTGTAACCCCAGCACTCCGGATGGAGTTCCAGATAATCTTCAGCTACACTGCTACATAACCACATAGGGGCAGAGCCAGTGAGCTGGGAGGACACAAGTCCCGAGGGCCCCAGTGGCCTTCCTGTGATATGTGACATTTCATTGGTTTAAGACAGGGTCCCCCACTCCTGCCAAAGTTGTTGAGTTGGTGTGAACTTCCTGCCTTAGCCACCCAAGCACTATGACTGGACCAGCCCCGGCCCAGCCCTGCATTCCTTGACTCCCAGTTAATTATGCCTAGGCCTCAGTTTTTCCAAAGACATGTCTTATGCACATGGCTGTCATTAGTGGGCTCAATAAAGATGGTCAGTGTGCACTGTGATGCGTGTTCGGGATTGTATAGTGGACATAAGCTGAGTTTTTCCATTCGGAGGTAGGGCTTGCACGCTAAGAGTACACTCCATCCCTGCACCACTACATCCTAGTGGCCTTGCAGTTTGAAAACAATGAAATTATGTCCCGATATCTGCCGCACTTGGAAGAAAGCAGACTAGATCTCTGTGCTGGGGGAATTGGGGGGCGGTGCTCAGGATGGCAATGCTACCGGCACCCAGTTGGGCACTGTTGCCCAGGTTACACTTACAATTGCAGTTTCCTTCTCCAGGAAGAACACAGGCAGATGTCCTGCCTTGCTGACCGGTCTCATCATTCAATCACCATGAAGACAGCAAAGGTGACTGCATGGGGAGCCTATTCCACACCTCCCCCTGGATAGCCAGGGCCAGCCTGTGACCCAGCATGGTGGAACTAGCCTGGCCTAGTGTGAAACTCAAGAAAAGGGGGGAATAATGTAAAATGTCAAATAAGTAGGAAGTTGTGTCCATGTCACATTAAGGAATAAAAAAGGCMAAGAGGGAGCGCAAGTTCAAACGCTCCACTTCTCTGTCTTTGCATGTTGCCTGCCTAACAAAGGGCGTTGCTCTCTATTGAGCAGCACAGAAACCGTGGTATGGGGAAGGGATGAGGGATGTGTGCTTGTTTTTAGACATGGTCTATGTAGACCAGAGACCCACCTACACCTACCTCAGCCTCCTGGGTGCTGAGTGAGTGCAGCAAGTGCCGCGGCCGCTGCTACTACTACCCGGCCACTGAGTTGGTTTTTTGTTTCTGTTTCTGTTTCTGTTTTTTTGTTTGTTTGTTTGTTTGTTTGTTTGTTTTTACAGAGGTCTCAAAGTTTTCTAAGGGATGTCACAAAACAGCACTTGAAAACTGCACATATATGTGACCAATCTTTACCCAAGCTGTTTCTAGTGTCCCAAGCCTTAAAGAGAATGTTTGCTTAGGTAACAACTGATTGGGTGGGAAGGGCAAGTGCACATGGAAAGGCCGCTTGCGTACTGTCTTTAAGGACCAGTTAAACTTGAAGAGGCTGAGGACGTAGTTTTAAAAGGTCTCAGGGCAGTTACTGATTTGATTAAAGGGTCTGACCAAAGCTCACCCACAGAAGGAAGCATTTCAAATACTCATCAGGGGGCTCAGCGGTTAAGACCATAGGGGCTCTTGCAGAGCTCCTGAGGTCAATTCCCAGCAACCACATGGTAGCACAAATAATCWTCAGTAAAATTTCATTGTAAATACTTTTTGTTTTGGAATGAGGTTTCTAGCCTAGTGCTGTCATCATAGCACTGCGCACCACAGCTGGGATGCCTGGCATCACACAGACGTGATGCTGGGAATGGAGCCCACGTTTGTGCATGCTGGGCAAACACTCGCTAACTGAACCATAGCCCTAGCCTGTAAGTCATCTGTGATGCATGCCTTTCCTCCCCACATAGTTTTTGAGACATAGTATATAGCCCTGACTGGCCTGGAACTCAGTGTAGACCAGGCTAGCTTTGAACTCAGAGATCTACTTGTCTCTGCCTCCCAAGTTCTGGGTAGTTCCTATCTTGGACGGTTTCTAGAAGTTGGCTGCCTGTGGCCTTTTTTGGAACACAGCCATATCCTCATAGATTGGAAAACGGGCTGCTGCTGGGCTATCCTTAAGTATTCACAGGGAAAGTTTGACCGTTCCTGTCATTAAGGAAACATCCAGAAAAACATCCTACAAAAATAGTGTCTGGAATGTGATTCCAAATAGTCCCGTATCCGAGAAGGCAGGGTAGGCAAGGGGCATGGGCATACCTGTTAGCCATAGTTTTAAGAGGCCAGGGCAGAAGAATGGCTTCAATTTTGAGGACAGCCTAGGTTACAGAGTGAGACCTTGTCTCAAAAACAAAAAACCCCAAACAGACAAAAATAGGTATTCTCTAGAAAATTCCGCCACAGCTACCAACTGCTCTTCCTCTCAGGACCTGGCTTCTCTGGCCT
>BDUI01002796.1:30006-41849 GCA_002335545.1 Apodemus speciosus | reverse complement strand
TGTAGACCAGGCTGGCCTCAAACTCAGAAATCCACCTGCCTCTGCCTCCCAAGTGCTGGGATTAAAGGCGTGCGCCACCACGCCCGGCCAGTACCCTCTCAACAGCCGAGCCCTTCTCCAGCCCCCACAACCATGTTTACCTTGTTTTGAGGACAAATCCACATTTCCCTAGAACTTCTGCCTGGTCTGCATACAAAATGCTGTCTCTCCTCCTACTGATGACTTAGTTTATCTTAAGAAAACCTGCTTCCCCCAGCTCCCGGCTCCCAGCCTACCCCTCACACATGGGTCTCCTTTGAGGCTGTGTCCTGGTTCTGTAGTCTCCTTCTTCCAGAGGTCGCAAAATGGTGGCCTCGTGGCCTCATGAGACCCACAGCAGATTTTGTTTGGTCCTCAGTGTGCGTGGTAGTTTGGGTTTGGAGGCCACCAGGCGGGGCACGCACTCTCCGGGTTCGCCACAGTCCCTAGCACATCTCGGAGCCACGGGCACACAGTGGCAGCATGGCCACACCGCCACCCTGCCTTCACGCCTTCAGCTGCACCTGGGTCCCCTCTTCCTCTTTTACTGAGAATCACCCGGGGGAGGGGCCTCGTGGGACAAGCGGACTCCTGGCCCCTCCCAGCCAGGCCCCAGGGCAGGGACACAAGTGAACCCGCTAGCAGGGGCCAGGCTGTCACACGAGTGGGTGGATTAGTCAGGGAGAAGGAAAGCCCATGGCCAGAAAGATAAGCAAATTGGATCTTTACTGAGCTACGGTGAACGCATGGAATACAACACAAACATGTATGATACTAGAGTTCATACTTTAAATTCAAAATTGAAAAAATACAAATTGAAAAATAGAAATATTTAGTTATTAAAATTTCTCTCTTGTAATTCTCTTGTGCCTTCTGAGCRGAAGGTTGACACCCACCCTTCTACACCCAGACGTCAGTGCTGCCGTTGGCTGGGACAGAGATGGGCAGGTGAAATTTCAACCTTAATCCTTAAAACGGAGTTTTTGATTTGGGTATGTAACGGAAAACAGTGACTGTCACAAGCATGGACAGCCAGACACTCAGGACAGAGGCAGAGGAAGCTCGACATCTTGCAGAATCGCAAGCCCTGCCTGTCGCGCTGCGGCTCGGACGGGGTCTGCGTTCACATCATCRTAAGGACGAGCTAGCCAGCGCTGGCTCAGGTTCAAGTAGAGTATGGCTCGGGGGACTTGGTCTTGGGTCTCACAGTGTGGGTAACTGGTCCTGGCCGCCTCTCATGTCCAGAAACCAGCTGCAGCAGAGGAAGGCTGTCCCACCGTTCCTCGCAATGGCGTGCGTGCRTGCGTTTGCCAGGACCACACCACAGTCATACATTCAGGAGCTGTTCGTGAATCCCTTCTGAGACAGAGTCAGTGTTCACAAGGGTGGGGACTTCAACCAAAAGTTTCTAACTGACCTCCTGGGAACCAGGGCACGGCTCTACACTTTCAAAAGAACCAAACACGCTGCCGGGTCAGATTTCCTGCATGTCCTGGTCGCGGGCAATTGGCTCAGTTCAAGTCCAGGAATGCCAGCGTCAAGGCGTCACGGTGTTTCTTTGAGCATCTCAGTTCCTGGTTACTGACACTAGGACCTGACATGTGTCCTTGCAAACAGTGCCACTTGGGATCGAGGTATGGGACAGGCCCCATGATGGATAGATGATCACCATGATGGGACTGGAGTTGTGCTTATAAATTCTGATGTGTCGGCGCCACCTCACAGACTGCCTCGGCTGCATGGAGATGGCGCCACCACAAATAAATAAAGCTACCCATGTTCTCAGAGTTTCTGTGCAGCCACCAAAAGGCCACAGCTGGGGGTCGGGCAACTGGATCTGTAAGGCCTCTGACTCCTGTGCGCTTCAGCCTGCCAAAGCTTGTCAGACTCGCAGGACAGCCTTGACGACAGTTCTTCAGAACGCGGGGGCCCTTTCCACCGCACCGTGGCTATCCCTGGCTCTCCAGCGCCTCGCTGGCTCTGAGGGCCCTTTTCAGTTCCTGCAGGAGCGTGTCGCGGCTCTGAGCTGTGTACTGGTCGTAGCTCTTACTGTGCTGGGACTCATAGTGGCGCTTCAGGTTGTACTCCTTCAGCACGGACACGTTTTTTTTGCATATTAAGCACGTAGGCATGCTCTTCACTTCCACAAAGAAATAGTCTCGCTCCCACTTTTCTCGAAACACGCGGCCCTCTCCTTCTCTCTTTCGTTTGGCCACTTTTGAAGGAGACATGGGTACAAGAAAGATTTCACTTTTCTCTGAATGCTACCACAGAACCACCATGGTGCCAGCCCCGTGACTGAGGCAGGGCCCTGGCCTCACCGTGGAGGAGCAAGAGAGAGTGGTGGGGACTATGGCGAACCCAAGAGCATGAGCCCCCCTGACGGGGCTACTACTGCCAGGCACAGGGTGGGCCCAGTGTCAGCCTCTGACACATCAAGAGGAGCAAGACTGCAGGCCGTGAGCATCACTGGAGCTCAACAGCTAACGGACAGGAAGAGAGTGCCACGCTAACACAGGGAAGGCCAAACAAAACCCATCTGTGGTGGCCCACGGGCCACGAGAGTGCAGCCTCTCTCCTGGGATGGGTGGGTCACCTGCACATTAGCGGGTGTCCCACACCCAGGCCGTGGTGGTCCAGGCACAGACCACACTCGGGTGACATGTGCCTGTGTCAAACATCTCACTCCATCTCCAGGGGGATCGCCTGCACACAAGCCTGAGGACACCCTGCCAGACAGAAGCCACCCAACGTAGCCACGCCTCCACTGAACCCAGTGCCTGCTCTTCGTGAAACCGAGACTGCTATGGCTTCGAGCACAGCACACACTCCCGCGGGGACATCCTGATTTCCTGGTGTGCCTCTTGCTTGCCTGTTCCTACAAACCATCGCACCTTCCTGACACCTGCCCYGCTGGCAGTCTATGCAGTCCTGCACCCCGGACAAATCTCCAGCTTCCCAGTCCGGACTCTCCAGCTCTGGCCCCTTCCTGAAATGCGCATGTTCCAGGAGCATCCACCTCCTGGCCCTGCACGTCCCTTTGCTGTCGCTTTGGCTGTCTGCACCTAGGTCCCTCCTGGCTCCCAATTATTGCTTCTCCTTCCAGGCTCCTCGGAACCCTGGCTGGGTCAGAGGCATTCTGGGCTCGGTAACCCCTTGAGTGCGGGCGCACACAGCTGTGCACCACCTGCCCACCTGCCTCCGAGTCTCGGAACCAGGCACGCCATGCTGCCTCCAGCTCATCCCAGGGCCCAGCATCCCCCAGCCGGGGCCTTGGGGAGTCTGCAAGGCGAGAGCGGTGACAGCCCTAGGGGCGTCAGTGACGGGAGCCGGGCATGGTTAAAAGGAACTTTATTGGGTGCTGGCTTCAGATGAGGTCCATGAGGATGTCGTCCTCCATGACGCTGGGCTGCAGGCCCGGCGGGGGGACCGGGCCCCGGGGACCCCCACTCAGCAGCATCTGACCTGGGGGGCAGCGGGAAGGGACTACATCTCCCAGTGGTCCCTGGGGCCACTGAGGACCCAGGGCCTCTCATCCCACTTCCWCTGGGGACCCAAGACAGTAAGGTTTCTAGGAAGCTCTAGGGAACGCCAGAGGTGCTTCTAAGCCCAACCAGATGCAGACACTTTCCTCTGAGCCTTCGGGAGCCCTTCCCCCTCACGTGTAACTTCACCCTAAGACATCTTCCAGCACCCCAGGATAGAAGATCYGGACTGTGGCCTTGCCCCTATGGCTGAGCTTCCCGATGACCCTTTACGTCCCCTTGARCTATGGAAGGCCCTTTGGTAATAGGGTCCTTACCGGTGGCTTCAGGGACTCCCACTCTAGACCCCTGCCCTCCCCTGGAGCACCCTTACCTGGCAGTGGCGCCCGCTGGGGAAGCTGTGTGGGCCAAGACTGGGCAGGTGGAGGGTGCAGGAGTTGCGGCCCCAGCTGGGGCTGCCCCAGGCTCTGATGTGGTGGCAGCAATGCAGGGGCCCCTGGAGGCTGTAGGTGGTGTAGGGAGGCCTGGGGTGGGGGTACCCCAGTCTGGGGCTAAGGACGACAAACAATGGCTCAGAGGACCCTGTCTAAACTCCAGGAAGGTCCACCGCCCTGGGAGGCTTGGCCAGCCCACCACTTCCTCCCAGAGATACTGGGCCAGAACCTGCAATTCCCTGCACGTTGGTCCCGAGTCTCACCGGTGCTGGGTTAAGAAGAAGGCTCCGCAGCTGGGGGTTGGCCCCAGGGTTCTGGGGCCGCAGGATGGGTCCAGAAGGAGGTGGGCCAGGGGCTGCTCCAGGCGGACCTTGGGGTGCCCCTGTGGGGGCCTGGGTAGTACCTTGGGGCTGCGGCTGCCCTGTAGCTGCAGAAGCTCCCACAGCGCCCTGAGGCTGAGGCTGTGGTGCACGGAGCTGGAGCTGGGGACAGAAGCAGAGGGAGGACAGTAGGGTGGCTGCCCCAGGCCCACCCACCTCCACCCCACCCCCCCGTCCCCACCCCAGTCCTCACTAGATTCTGCGGGGGCCTCGCTTGCTCCTCCAGAATGGGGCCCAGGCCTGGAGGGGCCTGCTGTGCCCCCATCTGCACGGGGACAGAGAGGACAGGTCAGATGAGGGAGGGGACTGACCCTGTCGGGAAGACCTGGTGTGCCTTTCTCTGGGGGCACCATCCAGGAGGTGCACCGCACCCTGCCTGGTTGTAAGGTGAGTCCTGTGTCAGGAATTTGAGGTGGACACTGAAAAGGGACTAAAGCTG
Source organism: Apodemus speciosus (assembly GCA_002335545.1). Taxonomy (NCBI): domain Eukaryota; kingdom Metazoa; phylum Chordata; class Mammalia; order Rodentia; family Muridae; genus Apodemus; species Apodemus speciosus. The sequence goes on along the minus strand of BDUI01002796.1, from coordinate 37,093 downwards.
CTCTGTTAGGACACAGGGACATGGGACTCAGGTGAGATGTCTGGAGACAGGAGGCCACGGTGACTAGCTGGCYGGGCCCCACACTCACCCCACGCTGCTGCTCCAGCTTCTGCTGCTGCACCTGCTTGTGGTTGGTGATGACCTGCCGAATGCCGTTGACGAAGCCGCTCTGGTCGTAGGGGATGAGGCCCATGAAGATCTTCTTCTTAGACGAGTAGAGCAGCATGAGCACGCGCACCTCGCACGGGGCTGTGTGCGGGAAGTGCACGCAGCCCGCCTGTGGGCAGACACTCTTCAGAACCTGCCCGCTCAGGGCCCAGGCTAGCCCTGCTCACCCCAGACACTCTGCAAGCCCTGTGGGCAAGGGGTAAGGAGGTTTCACTGTACAATGCCAAGGAGGGCAGGTCTGCCTGGCAACTGCCCCGTAAATAAAAACTGAGAGTGACAGGCAATAAACTGGGCACCCAAAGGGCATAGCAAGATCGACGCCCGCTGACCACTGAGGAGAGGGACAGACAGCAGGCCACATCAGAAATCCGTGGTGAGCCTGACTGCGTGCCTGCCTCCTGTCTCACTTCTGCACAGTGCTGGGATGCCTCCCAATCACAGTAAAGGGCTCTGCTGCGGAAAGATGGGGTCAGACCCTTAAGGGTGGCTATGTCTCTCCGCCACAGAGTCTACCAGCATGGACCAGGGAACAGCGACATCACGAGGCAGCCATTTTGGGAGTCAAGGTGCCCCTCAGACTCTTGGGCTTTGGCTAGCTGGGTCTACCTCAGGACCTGGGTTCCCTCAGCCTGCAGCTGCTGCTCCTCGACACACACCTTCTCCTGTTCACCGTCCCGTACAGAACAGGGCGGTGCCGCCGTAGCCAGAGGCGCTGAATGCCCTCCCCTACAAGGGGTGCAGCCTAGTGAGCCGCTCTGGCCAGAAGCTGTGGACACTTCTCATCTCCTGAAGGAGATCCCAGCCACCGCCTCTTCCACGTGCTTAAAGGGTGCCCAGAAGCTGAGGTAGCCATCTTTACCTACTTTGTACTGACTGTCTAGGCAATGACATCACAGAGCTCCCTGTGGGTCCTGATCTACAGCAACAACCTCGGTTCCTGTCACCCTCTTGRACATTAACTCAGAATTCGCCATCTGCAGTGATGAACCACACCACCAAGGGCTCTAGGCCCATCTGAGCTGCCTCTGACAGTCCCAGCAGAATCCCCAAGTGCTTGAGCCACACACAAGAGAGGACAGCAGACAACAACGCTCGCGGAGGGGAAAAGCTCCACGAGGCGGAGGGCCAGCAGTGCTCTGCCTGGGAGGAGCAGGCCCAGAAGGCACTGCGCCTGATCCCACGTGCACAGGCACTCGTGTCTTCCCCACACGCCCATTTCAACCCACTGGCACCGAGGCAGGTGAGATGATTTGGAAGATGCCTCCACAACAGATCAGCTGAGTTATGAGGGCAGGCCCTATCCAACAGAGAGCAAGAGGGGCAGAGAAGCCAGGCTGGACGGCACAAGTCTMCAACTGCAGCCCGGGAGCCTGAGACAGCAGGACGACCACGTGTACGCACTGCCACACAGCACGACTTGTCTCAAATCAACAAAAACAACAACAGCAAAACCCTAGCGCCATGGGACAGGGTTTAGCAGGCCCTAGGACACGTGTATGTAAGCCAGGACCGGGCTCCATCTGCAGCGTCACCATGAGGCACAGGGCAAGGGTCAGCAGCTCCCGGGGCCCAGGTACCCGGGGTCCTCACCAAGTTGGCAGATAAGGGACCAGGAGGCAGTGCCCACCACTCACAAAGCCATTGCCCATGATGCGGTAGAGGCCTTTGAGGGACTCCAGGTCCTTGTTGGTGAAGTGGAACTGAACCATTCTCGAGTTCCGGAACAGCGGGCCCAGGGTGGTCTGGAAGCACACAGGCGTTACATGGGGGACGTGGTGNACATTAACTCAGAATTCGCCATCTGCAGTGATGAACCACACCACCAAGGGCTCTAGGCCCATCTGAGCTGCCTCTGACAGTCCCAGCAGAATCCCCAAGTGCTTGAGCCACACACAAGAGAGGACAGCAGACAACAACGCTCGCGGAGGGGAAAAGCTCCACGAGGCGGAGGGCCAGCAGTGCTCTGCCTGGGAGGAGCAGGCCCAGAAGGCACTGCGCCTGATCCCACGTGCACAGGCACTCGTGTCTTCCCCACACGCCCATTTCAACCCACTGGCACCGAGGCAGGTGAGATGATTTGGAAGATGCCTCCACAACAGATCAGCTGAGTTATGAGGGCAGGCCCTATCCAACAGAGAGCAAGAGGGGCAGAGAAGCCAGGCTGGACGGCACAAGTCTMCAACTGCAGCCCGGGAGCCTGAGACAGCAGGACGACCACGTGTACGCACTGCCACACAGCACGACTTGTCTCAAATCAACAAAAACAACAACAGCAAAACCCTAGCGCCATGGGACAGGGTTTAGCAGGCCCTAGGACACGTGTATGTAAGCCAGGACCGGGCTCCATCTGCAGCGTCACCATGAGGCACAGGGCAAGGGTCAGCAGCTCCCGGGGCCCAGGTACCCGGGGTCCTCACCAAGTTGGCAGATAAGGGACCAGGAGGCAGTGCCCACCACTCACAAAGCCATTGCCCATGATGCGGTAGAGGCCTTTGAGGGACTCCAGGTCCTTGTTGGTGAAGTGGAACTGAACCATTCTCGAGTTCCGGAACAGCGGGCCCAGGGTGGTCTGGAAGCACACAGGCGTTACATGGGGGACGTGGTGKGGAAGCCTCGMGAGGCGAACGAGGGTGAGACCAGGCCTGGCCCCGCAGGACTCACCAGCAGCTGCTGCGGGATGAGCTGCATGATCAGCTTCTGCGGCCACTGCTCAGTCTTCCTGGAAGGCAGCACAGGGACAGGGAGTCAGGGCAGGCAGGCTCGGCCTGCCCCGCCCCCGGCAAATACCTACAGGTTTTCTCCATGGTTCACATAGACCTGGCAGGGCAGAGACCTCGTCAGCTTGGCGCTGGCGTCCACAGATGCAGGCTTGGGTTTCTGAAGAAAAAAGGGTGAATCAGCCAAGGCCTGGTGACTTAACCTTCAGAGCTCCTACAGCCCCCAGCCCCCATCTTCCCAGCAGCCCCATACCCAAGTGCTCAGATCCCACAAACATTGGGCCCCAAATCTTATAGTCACTATCCTCCACAGCCCAATATCAGGAACCCTGTTGAGAGCCCAAATTTTGTGTGTGTGTGTAAGAGAGAGAGAGAGAGAGAGAGAGAAAGAGAGGGGGGCAGAGACACAGAGACACAGACAGACACTGGCTGACTGACTGGAGATGGAGGCCTGTGTCTAGTAGCCAAGTGCTCAACCAATGAGCACCAATAGATCTTTTTTGKTTTTTTGTTTTTTTAAAGATTTATTTATTTTATGTACGTGAGTACACTGCTGCTGTCTTCAGACACACCAGAAGAGGGCATCGGATCCCAGTACAGATGGCTGTGAGCCACCATGTGGTTGCTGGGGTTTGAACTCAGGACCCCTGAAAGAGCAGTGCTCTTAACCACTGAGCCATCTCTCCAGCCCTTGTTTGTTTTCTTGAAACAGGGTCTCTCTGTGTAGTCCTGGCTGTCCTAGAACTCGCTGTCTAGACCAAGCTGGCCTCGAACTCAAATCCACCTGCCTCTGCCTCTCCCCCAGTACTGGGAATGAGGGCACGTGCTCCCATGCCTGGCTTCGACATAATTCCCAAACGCCGAATGGAGACCTGGGCCGCACATCCTAGACCTGCTCTGGACCAACCTCCATCTGCACGTCCTCAGCGCTCTGGGAGCCCGCCCCACCCACTCCCAACAAGCTCCCGCCCGCTCACCTCCTGCCACTCGAGGACGCCGCTCCAGGCGAGGAGCTTGTTGGATACTGACTGCTGCCCACCAAGTGCAGGACCCCCAAGCTGGGCTGGTGAAGGACCACTGACCCCACCTGGGGTCACAGTGCCTGCCTGCTGAGAACAGATAGCAATGAAGACACCACACTCTGTCGGGGAGTAGACACCTTAACGGGCGGGACAAAGGTCCCTTCCTTCCCACCTCCAGGACTGCTAACCATCCATGCCAGCCTGAGGGGCCAGACTCCCGAAATGACAGGACACCTTGGAACCGTTCGGAAGCCTCGGCCGTGCTCCCAAGCGGCATCACAGCTGTGAGCCTCACTGTGGTGCTCAGGCCCCGCGGGCRGCTAGAGGCCTCCTTTCCCCTACTGTGAGCACGCAGCGGCAGCATGAGGCTGGCTACTGTGCGGGCACCTACCATAGACGGAGCCCCGGGCTGCGCAGCGGCTGCCAGGCCTGGTCCTGGGGCCACCGTGGACACTAGGCTAGGCTGTGAGGCAGGAGGCGGCTTGGGAGCTCCAGGGGGCCCAGGAGCTAATGGGGGAGCTGGGGCCTGGCTGAAGGGGGGCCCCACTCCTGAAGCAGCTTGCTGGAGAGGGTTGATGGGTGAGACTGTGGGAGAGACGAGTGAGTGGGGAACTGGGCCAGAAGGCCCGTGACCCACCCCCTCACCCCACCTCTGCTAGAACTCACAGCGTGGGCCCAGCCCGGCCTTCTGGCTCTTGGCCGCCTCCACAGCGTTCTGTGCAGCCACCTGGGCAGCGCTTAGGTTCCCGGGGACCTGTCATTGAGACAAGACCGCGAGCCCCTAGAACTATGCACTTCTGCGCCCACACAGCACTCTACACAGCTCTGCCGACCAGGAGCTTCGACTCCACCCCCACAGAGGGCACCCCCAGCCTGTGCCAGCTCCTCACTCTGCACCCCAAATGCTTCATGAGATCCACGCACGAGGCCACGCCCTCCCCCGCCCCCGATTCCATCCATACCTGGTACTGTGGTGGGACAGGGGGCAGAGCCTGCGGCGTCGCGGCTGAGAGCGTGGCAGCTGACGCTGGAGCTGGTGGCAGGGGGACCGCTTGCTTAGGCTGCAGAGGGCCTGGCGCTGAGCTGCTGCCGACTGAGCACAGAAGAGACCACCGAGGCCAGAGAGGAGGAGTTGGGGGTAGAAAAAGGAATATCCAAAACGCCATGTTACGAGAGGACCAAAAAGGACACCCCAGGTCCCGCTCCGGCCCCCCCTCGGCGTCCAGGACCCAGGCCTCACCAGGCAGCACRAGGCCACGCACGAGCACCATGTGTCTGGGGTCCTGGCTGACATCTGCTGGAGGCTGCAAAGGCTCCAGTAGGGCCGGAGGAGCCGCCTTCTCAAACAGAAGCCGAAGAGCTGGCAGCTTTCTTGGAGAAACGATGGAGAAGTGGATACCACGCTGCAGGAAGGGGGAAAGCAACAATGGCCTCCATGAATGTGTTGGCGCTGGCGTCGTCCCTGCTGCCTGGTGGGACAGCACTGCTGGCACGCAAAGCCCGGCCGAGCGTGCCCAGACTTGAGTACGGACAGTCATGAGTAAGCACGGGGGCTCCGGACCCCAGCCCGCTTCCTAGGAAGGAAGGCCTCCCCYCCACCCCCCAGGGGTGCAGCCCTCCTTTGAGTTTGACTTGGTGACAAGTGAGAACCAGGCAGGGAGAGGCGCTAGGAAGGGAGGGAGGACATGGAGAGRGAACGGGCGGAGCCAGGACCCTGAGGACAGCCTGCTTCCCAGTCCCGGGGGCCCAATGCCCTGGCCATCCAGGTACCCCTCCCGCCTCACCTCTCCTATCTTCTGCACCAGGCTCTCCGTCGTACAGCCCGAGTAYGTGGTGCTCTCCACAGCGGGCAGTAGGTATGGGGGYGAGTTGCAGATGAGGAGACAGACTCGGTGTGTCTGGCCACTGCCAGGGACAAAGTCATGGTATAGCAGGTGCTCCAAGCTAATGGCAACTGACTGTCATGTCCTCAGCCTCTGAGATCACTTACAGCTGACGACACCGAGCTCTCGGATCTAGTGACAACTTTAGTTCATCTACTGGGCAAGAGGCATAGGAGGGAGGTCCCCGCCTAGTGTCCGGTCTGCCCTGCCCTGGCCTACAAGGACCCCACTTCCTGTCCCCAGCCAGGGTGGGGTGGAGGATTGCCAGGAGGTGGGCACACTCACATCTGTTCTCGGATCTTCTTAAAGTCATCGAAGAGCTGCAGGGCGGTGCTCAGGCCTTCGGCTATGAGACTGCAGCTCTCACCGCCGCCGCCCATGAACCTGCCGGAGGGGCGGCCACTTAGACCCAGCAGACACAGCCAGCCAGCACATGCCCGAGCCATCCCACACTGCACTGCGCCCTCTGACAGGGCACTGCCTTTGAGTTTGACTTGGTGACAAGTGAGAACCAGGCAGGCAGAGACGCTAGGAAGGGAGGGAGGACATGGAAAGGGAACGGGCAGAGCCAGGACCCTGAGGACGGCCTGCTTCCCAGTCCCGGGGGCCCAATGCCCTGGCCATCCTGGTACCCCGTCCAGAATGGGCCATCTGCTTCGCTGCTTTGCTTTAGTTCTCTTTTCTCTTTGTCTTTTGTTTTGTCGAGGTGTCATTTACTATATGGCCTGGGCTGTCTTAGGACTTACTGTGTAAACCTGGCTGGCCTTGAACTCACAGATCTCTGCCTGCTTTTGCCTCTCAAGTGCTGGGATTAAAGATGTGTGCCTCTAGGTTGTCTCTGTATTTTACGTGTATGGTGATTTGCCTGACCGTGCACGTGTACATTGCACACGTGCCTGGATGGGAACCAGAGCCCCAGAGCCTGGAGCTCCAGGCAATCCTGAGCCTCCATGGGAGTCAACCYGGGTCCTCCAGAAAAGCGCCAGTGAGTGTTGATAACTACTGAGCCATCTCTGCAGCCTCTTTTAGACATAGGCTAATCCTCCTGCCTCAATCTCCTAGTGCTAGAAGAAGCACTATCATGAGACAGGCTCCTGCTTCCTCCTTAGAGCYGTGGGCGAAATGTACATCAAAGAGACTAGTCAGGCAGGACCATGGGAACCCCGAGTTACCTTCCTAGGAACCGGCGCACTACACAAGTAATGGAGAAGACAGAAGGGAACTACAGGACCCCAGTCCACACTCTTCCCTGTCTACGAAAAAGGGGAAGGCGGCAAGCAGATGTGGACGGGCCACA
>BDUI01002795.1:96256-108725 GCA_002335545.1 Apodemus speciosus | reverse complement strand
TTTCTTCGGCACGACTTTTAATTTTGTGGTATATTGATTTACAATGGTACCGGGATTGAATCCACAGCAGTGCACACGCTGCCAATCGATGGACCAGAAAGGCCCATTCTCAGCCCATCGGACTGTTTTTAAATCGCATTCTTAGTCATTAAGACAAATAAACGAGCATAAAGACATGAAAACCCACAAGCAGGAAGTGTGGCGAGTCCAGGCCCTAGTTGTTATGGGGAAATWTCTATCCACACRCATACACACACAGAAATTGTCTTCCGTGAATCACCATATGTTGAGCTATTCCCATTCTCCTTGAGCTTTCTGGAATACATATGAGCCTCATTTTCACACAGACACGCCCCTATTCTATTCATCCGAGTGATACACAGCAAAAGAGAGGAGGGTTTTTAATTGGGTGTGATTAAAGAACGCATTTCCCCAGGACTATTGGATTTCAATCTTACAGGTTTTAACATATACTAAGCAAGCAGAAGAGACGTCAGTTATTCACYGTGATTCAAGGCAACATAAACCATGGACTGTTGGAGCTAAATTAGTCAGCTTGAGTTATTAGTAAGGTGACCTCATAGACTTTGAAGGTCACAGTGGCCTTATACATCACAACGCAGAGTATATTTTCTGATTAGAGGGAGCCCTTGCCTGTCAGCCTCTCATGGGAGCAAGTCAGGACTCCGCTGTTTCCCACACACTTGTTCGTCCTCTGTTCAGTCTGCACAGCAGCCTGGCAGCTTCAGCCATTCAGCTCTTTTTCACACAAGCACTGTTGTCCCTACACTGGGTTTCCCACCTCTCCTTGTAAACATCCAGCAGCCGCTTGTTTGTCAGCAAGACATTGAGTGGAAGTTGAAGACAGAGTCCTGTCCTCTTATTGAATGACACCTTATGGTGCCATTTGGGGCTTCCAGATGGTTGGAGATCCCTTAAATGATCACACTTTTGCTGACACTGACTGGCAGTCACTGGGTCCAACGGTTGAGCATCTCCTGACCTCCAGGTTAGACACTCCCAATTTGGACAGCTGTGCCTTTCTAGGTACGATCACACTTTGTCTCGTTATGCTGTCTATAAAATAGTTTGTGTTCCCTATATACTGGGGGAAGAGATCTTTATGGAAGTCTCTTAATGTTTACAAAATCTATTTCAGTCTTCTGGAAGTTAACTCTAGTAGGGGCATCTAGGTCAAGGAATGCTGCCAACTAGATCTAGTTTATCCATTGTAGTAGATAGAAACTGATTAATGTTTAGACCTAGACTTGTAATGTTCCAGCTATCCCTGAAATGATGGCTTCCCTTGGGAGTAGGATTGAGGCAACTTCTGGGGACTCAGGAAAATCTTGCTGTAATGTTGGCAGCCTGGGGATTAATATGTACTTTTTCCAATCCAGAAAATACATATTAAAATNTTAATGGATTCTTGTTTGCACAATGAATATCTACCGTTGATTTTCTTCATTTAAAGATAGTACAGAGCCGGGCAGTGCGCGCGCCTTTAATCCCGGAGGATTTCTGAGTTCGAGGCCAGCCTGGTCTACAGAGTGAGTTCTAGGACAGCCAGAGAAACCCTGTCTCAAAACAAAACAAAACAAGACAAAACAAAACCAAAAAAAAAAAGATAGTACAGGTATATTAAATTATCCAAGTAAGTGTGCATTTTAAAAGAAAATATGGCATCATTTAGAACAGTCGCTATAATTTAAAGCAGTGGTTCTCTCAACCTATGAGTCACAACCCCTTTGGGGCTCAGAGTACCCTTTCACAGGGGCCAACTAAAATCATTAAAAAAAACACAGATATTTACAATATGATTCATAACAATAGCAAAATTACAGTTATGAAGTAGCAACAAAAATAATTTTATGGTTGGGGGACACCACAACACACGGAACTGTACTAAAGGGCCTCTCTCTGCATTAGGAAGGTTGAGGAGCACACCGCACCACAGGAATTTCAGTGCTGTGCTTTAATACGCAGGTGTCAGTAATTCGTACGGCCACTAGATGGAGCACTAGACTCGGCTGTTGCAGCCAGTGTAGGTGGGAGATTTGAGGGCTCTCCCGTTGTGTGGGACACACTGAAATGGAACATGGCAATCAGAATGAAATGTTCCGCAGAACATTTCACCTTASTGWTGAATGGAAGACAGAGTTAAATTTCCAGCCAAGTTTCTAAAAATAATTCCAACAGGTCTTTTCATTTTCAATAAATATTTGAAATATTCCATACTATAAATTGATATTATGCCTCTGCCACAAATCTGRGGGAAGGAGCTTAATAGGGCAGTTTCGTATAATCTTCATTAAAACGTATATGAAACTGAACTTGAGATAGCTACATTTCTCATGTATCTGACTTTATGAAAATAACTCATATCAGAATTTTGGACATCAAAAGGTTACTTATGGAGGCTTGAAAATACAAAGTAGGGATAATTAAACTGTGTCTAAAATCCGTTCTCATTTACCTTTAAAAATAAAGGAAACTGCACACTAATTAGTAAGGCCTCCTTTGATGAGCAGAGCTTGTGCCGTAACCGGATCCTTGTTATTTATAAATTACATGTCTGATGCCCTTAAGTCCCACTTACACCTACACTCCCTCCCACGCGGCGATCCTAAGCGACTGCAGATTCCACGGTCTCACTTTTCCCCTGACTCATCAGTTCTTACTGCTATTCATGTATTTCTTTCTCATCTAAATTGACATCTATCTATTTTTTTCCTTCCTGAATGAGATTCTAAAGTAGCTTGGGGAGATTCTCTGACAGCTGTGCATCCTGGTGGCCTTTGGGTCTACCTTCAGATATGTAAGGTGCTACTGTTTCGATATTTGCATCATTAGTACATAGCTCATGGCAAATTGGCCTCCCCCTTTTAGGACTCCCCCTCCCGTCTCTGTCAGCTGTAAGATAAAGCACACGGCCTAGTGATGGTTCTGAGGTATGATCTAAGAACTGATTCTTTTCAGGGTAGAATCCTCATGGTAAGTAGCTTGTGAGTCCTGACCAGAGCTTATGTGTTATATGAACTGTATGGTTGTCTTAGTCTCTTTCTGCTGCTGAGAGTATCCTAGACTAGGCAAGATTTAAAGAAAGGAGGTTGATCATGATTTCTGGGTCTGGTCCAAGGTTGAAGGACTGTGTTATTAACTGGTAGCCTTCTTGATACTGGAGTCCCAAGGTGGCTATCACAGGGCAGGAGGCAGGAATGTTTAAGAGACTTATTTCCTACTCCTTAATGCTTCATGGTAGGGATTAAATTTCAACATGAATTTGTGCATTTTCTTGTTGTTGGTTTTTTTTTTTTTGGTTGTTTGTTTGKTTGGTTGGTTGGTTTGGTTTTTTTGGTGGTGGTGGGAGTTTTTTGGTGGTTGGTTGTGGGGTGAGTCTGGGTGTGAATCACACTCAAACTACAGCAAAGTGTGCTGAGAAATGAAAAAAGGAAATATGAAATTTGAAATGATGAAACTAACGTTTGCATCTATCTTTGTCTCGTAACTAGTGAGCTTGGAGAAGCTAAYCAAGGTGTGGGAATCTTGTGGATTCTCATTTTTAGCTTTCTCCCCAGATGTTGAAAGTCTCATTAAAAATGTATGACTCAGGACATCAGTTTTATGACCCAAGTAGATAGTTCCAGTGATAACACATTGTAGGCATTCAGCAGTCCTTTGCTGAAGTGGATCCAGCTATAGATACCTGTCCTTGTAAGCATATGACTATAATTAAATAACTTGACTTGGGACTCTAGTGGATTTAATATGTATGAGCAGTAGTGGTTTGGGAGTGAACCTAACCACCATTTAGTGAGCATAGTGTGTCATTGTTATAGTAAATAAACAGTTGTTTACATAATATTTCAGTTTCCCGTTTGAATGGCCCTGTTCGTGGGGTGAACTCAGCAACTACTGGTTGAACATTTTCTCCATTCCTATAGGTCAACTTTCAAAAAGTCGTGGACCATCCCTGGTGAGCTTGCCCATAGCAGAGCAGATAATTCACATGGGCGCCATGAAAGAGCAAGCATGCAGCTCTGCAGGGACTCTGTTCCTCAGCTGGAACAGGGCCTAGCTCTGCACATGAGCCTGGGCATGTGGGTGCMTTCTGACCTGCAACTCCAACCTCAAACGGCCTGTCTGCTTGACTCTTTTCTTCCTGCGTCATCAGTCAATAACTTCTTGTCATTTTTCAATTAAGCTACTTTTCCTATCAAGCCCTTTGACCTGCCCCCCCACCCACACACACCTTTTGCCCCCCATGTAGGCATTCCATCCTCCAGAGCCCCCCAATATGTTGGCTGATACTATTAAGACATTATGGTGGAGAGGAAAGGCATGTGGGGGAAACTGAGGCAAGCCGGACAGTATTCATGGCAGCTGACTAGATGTGAGGATGAATGGGGAGAAGGGAGAGAAGGCTAAGCTAAGAATAGTCAGCATGCCCAGTTTCCTGAGGAACCGCCAGACTGATTTCCAGAGTGGTTGTACCAGCTTGCAACCCCACCAGCAGTGGAGGAGTGTTCCTCTTTTTCCACTTCCTCGCCAGCACCCGCTGTCTCCTGAGTTTTTGATCTTAGCCATTCTGACTGGTGTGAGGTGAAATCTCAGGGTTGTTTTGATTTGCATTTCCCTGATGACTAAGGATGTTGAACATTTCTTTAGGTGCTTCTCAGCCATTTGATATTCCTCAGGTGAAAAGTCTTTGTTTAGCTCAGTAGACCATTTTTTAATAGGCTTATTTGGCTCTCTGGAGTCTACCTTCTTGAATTCTTTGTATATCTTGGATATTAGCCTTCTGTTGGATGTAGGGTTGGTAAAGATCTTTCCCCAATTTGTTGGTTGACGTTTTGTCCTTTTGACATWCCACTCCTGGACATATACCCAGAGGATTCCCCAGCATCTAATAAGGTTACATGCTCTATATTCATAGAAGCCCTATTTATAATAGCCAGAAGCTGTAAAGAACCCAGATGTCCCTCAACGGAGGAATGGATCCAGAAAATGTGGTATATTTACACTATGGAATACTACTCAGCAATTAAAAAACAATGAATTCATGAAATTCTTAGGCAAGTGGGTGGAACTGAAGAATATCATCCTGAGTGAGGTGATCCAATCACAAAAGAACACATATGGTATGCACTCACTGATAAGTGGATATTAGCCCAGAAGCTCGGAATACTAAGAAACAATTCATATATCAAATGATGCCCAAGAAGAAGAAAGGAGAGGCCTTCTGGAAAGGCTCAGTGCAGCAGTGTAGGGGAATACCAGAACAGGGAAGTGGGAAGGGGTGGATTGGAGAACAGGGGGAGGGAAGAGGACTTATGGTACTTTCATTTGAAATATAAAGAATATATCTAAAAAAAAGAAAGAAAGAAAATAGCCATCGTGTATACTTACAGTGATGCTTAGGATACTTGTACACATGAAGATCTCACATGGAGGGTGCAGACATTTCTCTGTCCCACAAAATAATGCACAGCTACGCAAGTATGCTACACATTTTCATTGGCTATGTAAAGGAGAGGAGCCAGGTTGGAATAGCCACCAGGAGTCACACATTGAGGAAAAAGCACATTTTCAATTGAGGCCCTGGCTGCTGGAGGGCGTGTGTTCTTGTCTTTCCACCCAGTCTTTGGCAAGTTCACAAACCTGCCGGGCTGATCTCTTCAGGAAAGCCACCACCCCATGTTTATGACTAGCCTGATGACTAGCCTTTCTCCCCACTCTATGAAAATTGTATGTGAGAAGACCCAGACCAGGAGCCCTAGTTCCTAAATAAAACCAGACAGGCAGCTCTTGAGGGCTCCATCACACAACTCTTTGCATGCTAATGAATGAGATGTAAAAAGGAAGACAAGTGGTTCTAAATCTGGTGGGGCAAGACAGCCATCTTGGCAGATAGATATCTTTCGCAGGGAGTAGAATAGCAAAGGGGGGGAAGATGCTTGTCTATGTAAGTTGCCCTGGTGGCACAGAGTCACCATCAGCAGCCATCCTCATGGCCACTTGCCTTGGCAAGCCAACACTTCCCATTGCCACCTAAAAGGAGGGGACCTTTTCCATCTAGATTTCTATCAATATGCTTAGAAAATGTTACAAATACCATATTGTTTTCACGAAAGGGAAGGAAGTACTCTTGACCCATCAGAGAATTAATGTCTTTTAAAAGAAAGTGCCCGAGACCCATACTGATCATACTTGTATTGTATGTATTTGATTTAATTTCATACTAAAAGCTATACCTTACAGAATTGCTGTTTTAAAAGTTGATCTTTTGAATACACTTAGAAAAGCTTGTAAAAACCACCTGCCAATGAATATCTCTGTTTAATAATACACTACAAAGTGAAGTTTGCTTTCTGAATTTTATTTATGTGAGCACATAAATCATCAAATTAAAATTGTCATGAGGTATGTATGGACAGCCTTTCGTTTTGAGCTCTGCGTTATCTCTCCATTTATCAGAGCGCTGTGAAGAGAAGAATGTCAGGAAATGTTATTGCCATCCTCTGTGCTTCCTCATGATTTACCTGAGAATCGAACATCACCTAATCCTAATCCTGGATGGTAGGAGTACTTGTTACTAAAATAGGTTGAGTGGCTTTTAATTGAATTATTAAACACAGTACTTAGTACAAAGGTAATACTAATGGTAGAATACATATTTTTATCATTAATGAATCTGGAAAGGGYTTATTTGTGATATTCATTTCAATTAACTCCTTGTAACTAAGAATGAGTTTATTACCATAAAAATTAAAATAATATTCATCTGAGTAAGAACACGCCAGGCTAAGTAACTAGGGACATAGTTCGGTAAGAAAGTGCTCATCGTACAAGCATGAGGTCCCAAGTTAGAGCCTCAGAACCCATGTAAAGGCCATGTGCAGCAGCAGCGCTGGACAGGTAGAAACTGGAGGCCTCATGTGGCTTCCCGGTCAGCTGGCCTAGTTGAATCTGTGAGCTCCAAGTTCAGTGAGAGACTATGTCTCAAAAAATAAGATGAAAATGAAGTGTTGCTGTAGTTCAGAGCACTTACTGCTCCTAYGGAGAATCTGAGTTCAGTTTTCAGCACCCACAAAGCAGCTCACAACTGCCTCTGACTCCAGTTTCAGGGGGTCTGATACTCTGCTCTGGCATCTGCACACTCCTGTATTTATGTTACCACAGGAGCACACAGAGATACATTTAAATATAACAAATAAATGTATCCTTAAAAGTAAGGTGGAGAACAAATGAAGAAAACCCTTCACACAATATATTCACACACCAAAACAGACGACTCTGTATTAAGCCCAGGGGATGACATCAAAACCAAGTTCAATATCACAGTGTTAGTTCAATGGACAGATGGGACAACTTTCCATCACAACGTAGAGTAAGGAGAGTCTTAATTTAGATATTGTTCCCATAGCGTGGGCTGGGAAGAACTGTGCAGATGTGAAAGTGAAAACATCAAAATCTTGGGAAATATTTATGGGTCAGGTAAATGAAGAGGCTTCTGCAAAAGATACTGCCAGAAGTGTAATCAAGGTGTGCAGAGATGTGATGATCTTTCAGAAAGAATTCTTTCACAGAATCTAGCATTCACAGAAAAATAGCATTGTGGTACATGCTTATAATGCAAGAGGAACACAAGGTCAACGTCAGTCTGGTAAGACCCTATCCCAAAAAGAAAATGAAAGGAAATGAAGAGAAAAGAAAAAGAAAAAGAATAATCTCCAAATGCATATGGAAATACAAAAGACCCAGGAAAACCGAAGCAGTTCTGAACAATAAAAACATTCCTGGAGGCATCCCCATCCTGATTTCAAGTTATACTTCGAACATTGTAATAAAACAGTATGATACTGGCATATAAACAGACACATTAACCAGAAAATAAAGCCAAGAAACCAGATATAAGTCCATGTTCCTATAGCTACTCTCAATTTTTGACAGAGAACAAAAATACACCTTGGAGGACAGACAGCATTTTCAACAAATGGTGCTGGCAAAACTGAATAGGTTCATGTAGAAGAATAACTCTAGATCSTTATCTCTCAACCCYCAYRAAATTAACATCAGTGGATAAAGGACCTCAACATAAAACCTGGYACCCTTTACTATTCAAAACTCAGTATTAGTTGTCCCAATYACAGCTGCCGTACYAGATGTTGGGCCCTGAYTTGAGCGGATTAWCACATCTCTTCCTTMGTCAACTAATCATAGAGCACTGCCCGCGAGGCTCTAGGTGCATGTGTRGMTGCAGATGGCATTTCACTTGGGAATTCCAGCAGGATGCCTTTACAGTTKYRCCTTAAGAATATATATTAACTTTCCAGCCCTGTATCATAACTTAGTTCATAACTTAGTTGACAGTCCGTCTCTTCCACAAAATGTCACATTGGCCCACTGTGTTGACGACCTTACTTGGTCGTCACTTGGTCCAGTTAGCAGTACATGTGTCCYACTGTGGACTTGTGGGCACACGTGCACATGAGGATAGGAAATAAATACCACCAAAATCCAAGGCCCCTTTTCCTTAGTGAAATTCTTAGGAGTCCAATTGTATGGGGCACACACCTTCTACGGTGAAGGATGAGTTATTACACCTGGTCTCTCCCACCACTAAGAAAAAAGCACAGTGTTTGGGGGCCTATTCCATGTGAGTATCTTCCTATGGCCCGTATACCAAATGACTCAGATATGYAAGCTTTGAGTGCTCTTCAAGATCCTGGCTGATGAGCTGGCCGTTCTGCCACTTGGACCATATGATCCCGCAGACTTGCAATGGTACTTAAGGTGTCAATGGCAGATAGGGATGCTGTTTGGAACCTTTGTCAGGTCCCTATAGGTGATTCACAGAAGAGATCTTGAGATTTTGGAGCAAGGCTCTACCATCATCTACAGACAACTATTCTTCCTTTGAGAGAAAGCTCTTGCCCTGCTATTGGGCCTTAGCAGAAACTGAATGTTTGTCAATGAGCCAACCTAAGCTATCCAACACAAGCTATGTATTATTTGTCTCACCAAGCCATAAAGTATGATACATACAACAGAAACCCATTATCAAGTAAATGCAGTATATGTATATATATATATATATATATATATATATATATTATATGTGTGTAAATCAGGTCTTGAAAGCACAAGCAAGTTACATAAAGACATTGCCCAAATGCATATGGATTTTACTCCTATTACAATGCCATCTGCAGATCCACATGCACATGGGGTGTGCTATATGATCATTTGACTAATGAAGAGAAGACAAAAGCACAGCTCACTCATCAGTAAGAAGAGAGCTAATTAGATGACAGCAGCCTAGAGGACTGGGACAGGGTTCTCCGGAAGAWAGTATATACTTTGAATGCATGTTATCTAGTTGGCAGGTACGGTATTACAACTGCTTTCTGGGACAGTCTTGAAACACAAAAGTGAGGGGAAATCTTCACAGTGGGCAGAACTTTGGGCAGTAAACATGGTCATACATTTTATTTAGGATGAGAAATCAACAGATATGTGATTGTTCACTGATTCATGGGGTGTAGCCTGGATGGTCAGGGACTTGGATAAAGCATAATTGGAAAATAGGTGGCAAAGGCATCTGGGGAAGAAGTATGTGGATAGATCTCTCCAAATGGGCAAAGAAATAGAAGGCACTTGTGTCCCATATAAACGCTCATCAAAAGGTGACTTCACCTAAAGAGTTCAGTAATCAAATAGATAAGATGACAGTCTATGGACAGACAGCCTCTTTCTCCAGCCATCCCTATCATTCTCCAATGGATCCATGTACTTGACCACTGGGACTGTCATTCACCAAGTCTGACATGGCTGAAGCTGCTACTGACTGCCTGATCTTATAGCAGCAGAGACTAATCCTAAGCTCCATATATGACACCAATTCCCAYGATGGACCATCCAGTGACCTGGTGGCAGGTTAACTGCATTGGCCATCCTAGAGTAGATACTTATTCTGGTTATGGATTTGCCTTTCCTTCACCTTATGGTTTGCCAAAACGACCATCAGTATATTCATAGAACACCTTATTCACCAATATGTTAGTCTATGTTGTATTGTTTTAACAAAGCAATAGAATAGAGAAGTGCAACAGTGGATCCCCAATTATGCAATCCATTGRTCTTTGTTCCTCACAATCCTGAAGCAGCTTGCTGCATAGAAAGATGGAGTGGTCTTTTGGAGATACAGTTACAGARCTATTTAGAGAACAGCGGACCAGAGGACTGGGRCAGGGTTCTCCAGAAGGAAGTAGACACTTTGAATCAGCCTTCAATATATGGTTTGGTTTCTCCCATACCCGGGATCCAGGGGTCCAGGATCAAGGGATGGAAAGGTAATAGTTCACTTACTATCACTCCTAATGACCCACTAGGAAAATTTTTGCCTCCTGTTTCTGTGACCTTAAGTTCTGCTGTTCTACAAGTTTTGTTTCTAGAGATAGGGGTGCTTTTACSAGGAGACACACAAAACAYTCCATTGAACTGGAAGCCCAGACTTCCTTCCCCCCTGGGCCACTTTGGCTTTCTGCTGCCCTTAAACAAACAGGCTAAGAAAGGAATAACAGTRTTAGGATGGGGGCTTGATCTATATTACCAAGKGAAAATTGGGTGACTTCTCAAAAAAACTGTAAAAGATATGTCTAGAGTCCAGGAGATCCTTTGGAGAGTTTCTTAGTACTACCATGTCCCAGGATTAAAGTCAATTGGAAACTACAACAGCTTAATCCATGCAAGATGACAAAGGGTACAGACCCTTCAGGAAAGAAAGTGTAGGTCACTCCTCCAAGAAAAGAACCAAGATTTGTCGAGGTGCTTGGAAAGGGTGAAAAATACAGAATGGGTAGTAGAGGAAAGTAGTTATAAATACCAACCATTACATGATCAGTTGCAGCATTAAAGATTATAATTGACATGAGTATTTCTGTCATATTTTGCTAAGAACATGTTCTTTCCTCAATTTCTTTAACATGTAATATAACATCAGTTAAAAGAATATCAGTAGTTATCATATTTAAGTTTTAAAATGCCAAAAGGCATTGCCCCCATTCTAAAATTTTTGTGTTTGCAGTTGTATAAAGGACAGTTATAGCATGTTAGGCATAATTATAACCTGATTAAGCGTATTAGTGCATTAGTGATTAGTTGTATCATGGTAGACATAATTACAGCACGATTATTATTTTCATTTGGAAATTAAACTTGGTGTAAGGAGATATGATTGTATGTCAAGGTGACAAAGCATGAACTTGTGGTGCTTATTCTTGGTTTCCATCTTCACTACATCTGGAATTAATTAAAATCCATTGGTTGGGTTCACCTGTGAGGGGCTTTTTTYTTAATAAAATTATTTGAAGTGTGAAGACCCACTTTCAACCCAGATCTTTTGAATGAGAAGATACACCATTAATCCTGATATTTTGAGGTGGAAAGRCCCCCTTTAATCTGGGACACATCTCTGTTGTCAGCCTATATAAACAACACAGAAGAAGGAATCTTTTGTTCTTTGCCTGCTTGCTCTTGCTGGCAAGTCCATTCCTTCACAGGCATTAGAGCCAATGTTTCTGGGATTCTGATATATACTAAATACCATCTAAGACATCCMCRTAAGACCTGGCACCTTGAATTTATAGAGGAGGAAGTAAGGAATACAATTCAACTTACAGGCACAGGAAAGGATTTTAACAGGACCTGTTAATATAGGCATTAAGATAAACAATTAAAGAGCAGGATCTCATGAAACTATAATGCTTCTATACAGCAAATTTGAGGAACACGTCACTTTGTGGAATGAGAAAAAAATCTTTACCAGCTATACATATGACAGAGGGTTAGTATCTAAATGAAACAATGGTACCTGTATTCAGCTGTAAACACAAATGAACTTCTCAAGTAATTGGATAGAGCTGGAACACATTTTACTGAGTGAAGTAATCCAGACCTGTAAATCAAATGTTCCATATTCTCTCTCATGTGCTATCTTTGATTCTTTAACGTTATACAGTTAAATTTGAGTACCGTAGAAGACAGGAAAACAGTGAGGGGTCTTGTGGGAGACTTCAAGAGAGTGTATGCACAGTGTGGGTAGTCGGAAGGAATAAAGGAGAATAATGGAACAGGAAGGGTTAAGTGGAGTGAGGGCTAAGGGAATATGGTAGAGGAGGTACCACGAGGAAGAACTGTTAATCCTGAAGCTCTTTTCAAAAGCCATATGGAAACCTACTGTAGAATCTTCCTAAAATGTGGTCCTATGCATATACCATAGGAGTCTGAGTTGGGAGACAAAGCCTCTTCAAGACATCTTAGGCTCTCAAATGAAAATTCAGTGCCAAGTATGGCTATCTTTTTTTGGAACTGTTGTTCTTGGGTTCCTGTAGGATTTCCTCTCAAACATGACAGGTTATTATTGCCTTTGTATTTATAACCATCCAAAACTTGATAATGAGACCCT